>CAWZYM010000076.1:452500-492500 GCA_963966185.1 Rhabditoides inermis | reverse complement strand
ACTGTGGCAGCGACGACATCTGCGTGCCTGATCTGCAGGTCCTCGCTACTGCGTGAGTATTTCTGTGTGATCTTGAGAATGTAGATGCTCAAAGATCACCATTTCAGCGATCGCGCCAAGTTCCTTCTCGGCACTAAGGATAACACTATGCGTGTCAACGTCTCGGTAATGAACCGCGGAGAGGACTCCTACGAGACCAAGGTAGATCGATTTACTGATGGTTTTGGCTGTTTATCGATTATTTCCTCGTTTTCAGCTCTTCTTCGACGTTCCCAAGGGATTCGAGTACAGCGGTGTCGAGTCCCACGACGGAAAGGTAACGGCTTATTGATTATTGATTGATATATCGATTGATTTCAGGCGCCACCGTCTTGCTCTCCGACCACCCAGGAGCCTGGACCGGACGGCAAGTGGACGTTCGCGTGCGATCTCGGAAATCCGCTCAAGCAGGTATGTCAGTCTCTCTCTCTCTCTTTCTCTCTCTCTCTCTCTCTCTCACCTGATTCTTATAAAACTTCTCAATTCTGAAGCAGCATTGGTCTCGCAGCGGAAGCCTTACCGTACTCCTTTCAGGGCAAGGCAGTCGACATGGCTGTCCGTATCACTGCCAACGAGAAGGCCCCGCCACTCGAGCCCATCAACATCCACGCGCATGTCAACAGGTGGGTGATTATTGATTGGTATTGATTGATTTATCGATTGATTGCAGCACGAACAACGAGACGCTGGCTACAAAAGAGGACAACCGGGTGCAGTTCACTGTACCCGTCGATTTCAAGAACCAGCTCACCCTCGTTGGAAGGTCCAACCCCGAGCAGGCGAGTCTCTCTCTCTCCTCTCTCTCCTCTCTCTCTTTCTTTCTTCTCTCTCTCTCTTCTCTCTCTCTCTTTCTTTTATCTATTCCTTTCTCTCTCTCTCTCTCTCTCATATGTCTATCTATATAATCATTAAATCAATCCAGGTTGACTTTTCTATGAGGAACAAGACGGAGAAGGACATGTTCGATGACAACGAGATCGGACCCGTCGTGTCGCATCTGTATCAGGTAGGGAGGGAGGGAGGGAGGGAGGGAGGGAGAGAGAGAGATAGAGGAGAAGGAGAAGGAGAAGGAGAGGAGAGGAGAGGAGAGGAGAGGAGAGGAGAGGAGAGGAGAGGAGAGGAGAGGAGAGGAGAGGAGAGGAGAGGAGAGGAGAGGAGAGGAGAGGAGAGAGAGAGAGAGAGAGAGAGAGAGAGAGAGAGAGAGAGAGAGAGAGAGCTTCTTTGCAGGTCTCGAACCGCGGCCCATCCAAGATCGACTCTGCCACCCTCGACATCTTCTGGCCCTCGTTCTCCACCGATGGAGGTGCGACTCTCCCTCTCTCCCTCTCTCCCTCTCTCCCTCTCTCCCTCTCTCTCTCTCCCTCTCTCTCACCCTTCCTCTTACCAGGCCATCTCCTCTACATCATCACCGACCCCGTCCTCAACGACCCGTCCAAGGGTCGCTGCCGCGTCAAGCAACAGCAGAACATCAACCCCCTCAACCTGCGGGTAAGCAGAGAGAGAGAGTAATAAAAGAGAAAGAGATACAGAGAGAGAGAGAGAAAGAGAGAGAAAGAAAGAGAGAGCAGACAGTCAGAGATTCCAATCCAGCTGACCAACGAGCATGTGCCCACCCAGCCTCCGATGAACATTGCCCCTCCCGCCGGAGGCAGCCAGGACTATGGAGACTCCAGGTAGGGAGAGAGAGAGAAATGGAGAGAGAGGAAGACAGAGAGAGGCAGGGAAAGATAGAAATATAGAGAGAGGGAAGGAAGAGATGGAGAGAGAGAGAGAGAGAGAGAGAGAGAGAGAGAGAGATTTTCTTCCAGGGAATATGTGGACGATGGCAACGAGGACATGTCTGCCGAGCCCGCGGGAAACGGGGCATCCAACCAGGACGGACCTCGCTATGAGTACATTCCCGATGAGAAGGTAAGAGTATATTGATTGATTTATCGATTCATCGATCGCTTTCCAGAAGATTGCTTCCGGTGGCGGCGGATCGTGGGTGTATGAAGAGAAGGCGAAGAAGCCGGTGGAGTACGAGTACATTCCCGATGAGGACTACGCCGCGGTGAGTGATCAGTGATCAGTAATCAATGATCAGCTCATGAGAGTTATCAATGATCAACTGATGCAGTTATCAGTGATCAACTGATATTCTATCATATCAGGAGGACGACTACGATCGCGAGCCGAACTCGCGCGTGAAGAGGGATCCGCAGCAGAGGCGCAAAAAGGTCAAGCAGACGGCGGAGCCCAAGCGGACCGACGGAAAGGGTAAGGAGACCATTCCCTCCCTCAAATCTCATGGTGGTCCGTTGCAGAGCGCACCCGCTTCTCGGACCTGCGCGAGGCTGTCAAGATGAGCAAGGAGGCCGGCGGTTCTATCGACTACAAGGGAGTCATCTCCAGGGCGTCTGTCGTGAGTTGTTTCATGCTTTGAAAATGTTGTACATCTTCAATGTTGTCATCCTCAATGAAAATTCTTTTGGAAACTTGTAACCGGCTTGAAGAAAATGTGGTTTGAAGACGATACGGATAGTTGAAGTCAGACTGACCTTCTTTCAGGACTGCAACGGCCTGCGCTGCACTCACATCGAATGTGATCTGTTCCACCTCGGAGAGGGAGAGTTCGTACTCGTCGAGGTGAGTCCCCTGCTCTCTCTCTCTCTCTCTCTCTCTCTCTCTCTCTCTATCATTCCCTCTCTCTATCATTCTCTCTCTCTTTCCAGGTGTTCTCTCGTCTCTACACGAACACACTGGTGGATGAGCGCAACCCAGGAGGAGAGATCTCCTCTCTGGCAGTCGCCCGAGTCGCATCCACTCAGATCAACTGGCCCCACAAGCCCACCCTCGTCACCGCGGTTAGTAGAGTATACAAACAAGTAAACAAACAAACAAACAACCATTGTAGGTGACTACTTCGTTGAACGCCGTGGACGATGAGGCGACGTCGGGAGGCGTGCCCTGGTGGCTCTACCTCATCGCCATTCTCATCGGACTCGTCATTCTCGCCCTCCTCATTCTGCTACTCTGGAGGGTGCGTCTCTCTCTCCCTTCCGCTCTCTCCCTCTCTCTCTCTCCCTCTCTCTCTCTCTCTTCCTCCCTCTCTCTCTCTTTCTCCCTCTCTCTCTCTCTTTCTTTTTCTCCCCCCCCTCTCTCTCTCTCTCTTCCTCCCTCTCTATCTCTCCTTTCAGTGCGGCTTCTTCAAGCGCAACCGCCCTCATGCCGAGCAAGCCGACAAGATGGCCGTGCACGATCCCCATGGAAGGTGAGTTATTCGAATTCCCGCTCTACCGTAACCGTTGATGTGCAGGTACGCGGACACGAAGACTCGCTACGCGCCGACCGACTACCAGCCGCATGGCGAGCGCTTGTGAAGCTCTAGCGCTATCGATTAGCGTTATCGAGGCCGCCGCTGCTTTGCCACCGTATACCGTACTTCTACGTATACGGTACTTCTGTGCACTGAGGTGTACGGTAATGGGTGGCTGAGCACCGTGCGGCGTGCACAGTTGTGATATATAGGGGGCCGCTCTAAAATATCGCTTTGTCGATCGAGAGTGCGACTGACTGAGAGTGCCTTCGTCTCTATTGTTCTGCCTACGTTTTATTTCTCAAATATGCATCGAGTCTTCTCCCCCCCTATTCTCTTCCCATTCGCTCAATTAGACAGACCACCCACGATGCTTTACATTTCAGAGAGAGAGAGTATTTATTCATGTTTTTCTTCTTCACGAATCTGCACAGTACAGCTAGTCTCTTGTCTATCAATGTTTTATATGGATGTTTGTATGTTTTGTGCCATTTTTGAGAGTGGTGAATAAATTTTTTTTAAATGAGTTTTTTTTCGAGTTGAGGATTATTAAAAAAATTAAAGGAGAAGAATTCAAACTGCATGATCCTGTTAATTTTACGGTAGAATGCTAGTTTTCTGAATCGTCCCCTTAAAGGAACAGTGGCGACTTAATTCTGCAACTAGCTCTCTTGAACGCGCATTACCACTCATGCAAAACATTTGCCGTAGACAGGACTCGAACCGGCGAGGTCAGAGCCACTGCAGCGCACACACGCATTGAGCCACATAGTAAGTGAACGTGCTTCTTTCGTCTGGGATTATGTGTTCTCTCGCCATTTCTGCAGTATTGAAGAGTTCAACGGAATGGAAGTCGTGGTGGGACCAATTATGAGTTTGAAATAAAATGTTGCATCAGTGAGTTGCAACATTTGAAAGCAACTGATAAACGTTGTTCTTTCTCAAAAATCGATTAAGATTTTGGTTCATATGTTTTTTTAAACATTCCGAGTCAAAACAAGTCGCCACTGTACCTTTAAAATAGAATAACAGTAAGGGAATAATTTTATTTGCATCGTTTCTCTCTAATTACGGTAGGAGAATAATTTGATCTACATCGTCCCCTTAGAATTACTGTAGGAGAATGATTTGATCTGCATCGTCCTTTTAGAATTACTGTGAGAGAATGATTTGATCTGCATCGTCCTCTTAGCATTACTGATTCTGATTGCATGAGTTGTTGTTACCAGTTTATTGCTCATTATGTGTTAGTTATGTATAACTCCATAACATGATAGTTGAAATTTCAAAAATTACATTTTTTTAAAATATATAAAATAAATGCAAACGTTTGACATTTACCGGAAAATGTAAGCAGTTTTAACCACGCCCGCAAACTTATGTTCCAACTGCGGTTACATCACCCAAATGACCGGAGTGAATAGTTTGTTTCGCACGCAACATGCGTTCTAATGATTTTGTGGTTTGTTTTTGATGTTCAATTCACACTCAAAAATCAAAATAAACTTAGAACAATGTATATTAACAATATTAAACATATTTGTCAAATTTTCATAAAATCGAAGTTTTCATGTTTTTTTCACGTTAAAATCTTATTTGCATAAGGTTAAAGATATTTTCAAGGGTTAGTATATTGATCAATTATGTTTTTATTAATGAGATTGAACAAATAAACAACACAAATTGCAAATTTGAAGTCGTGCGGTCAGAGGGTACACTACCTTTAAATTTGTCGATCGAAAGTGCGACTAATCGAGAGTGGCAGTTTGCTCTCCCCTACTCACTCTCTTCTCATAAGTTCTCAGATAGACCACTCACGATGCTGTACATTACTTACATTTGTTAGAGACGTTTCACAAAATTCGTGTGTTTTTTTTTTATTTTCAGCTTGTTCAGCTAGTCTCTTGTCTATCAATGTTTTATATTAATGTTTGTGTGTGTTGTGTGTTGTGCCATTATTTAAAATGGTTAGAAAAACAATTTATTTCGAGTGGTTTTAATAAGGTTTCACGGAAGTCAACAACTTTGTCGATTTAATGACAATATTTCGAATCTGAAAAACAGGGTTTTCATGTTTTTTTTGTGAAACATATAATTTTCTGTCTAACTCTTTTGTTGAAAATCAGCTGCGTCCAAGCAGGAGAGAAATAAATGAAATCTGTGATATAGGGTCGAATGGAAAACAATGACATCATCCAATTTTCATCACCATAGTTGAGATAGAGAAGAACCTAAGCGAGTGAGTACTTAAGTACACAAAACACACTCAGTACTCACCTGAATGACAGTGAACATGAAAATGCCAATTAGCATAATGAAAGCGATTATGAAAAGAGACTTCTCGGATACATTGTTACGAGTCCTTAGCTGGTTGATGCGATAAATTGTCACAAGAGTGGCGGAAACGATAATAAACATAGTGAAGAGAGTAGCAAATGTGCAGATTTCAGTATTCACCAACTGCAAAAATGAAAAACATGGTTTCAATTTTAACGTAACAAAACCATTACCAGTTCTGCAGAATTTTCATAGACGAATATCAAATGTCCCTCTGTTTCTAAAAGACGCATTTTCTGGTAAAAGAGATTAGGAAAACAGAAGAAGGGAAGAACAAATATCAAGATATATGACAGACAGAAATAGCGGCGACAGATCTGAAAATTTTGTCCAAAATGTGTATCTTTAGTTGTTATACCTGTTCATGAGTGACGGGGCAGACAACACATAGCATTCTATTGAGTACAACTAGAAGAGTGATGTTCAACTGAGAAATGAGAGTCGCGTATGCAAACAAGTAGAAGGGGCTGAGTGCGTAAGTGTATTCTAATCCAAATATGGACATAAACAGCTCTTTGAATGCTCCAAAAAATGGAGCTCGAAGAAATATCATGTCGATAAGAAAACAGATTGGGTTCTGTAAAACTTGTAAAACCCATATCAATTCGAAGAATTTCGACACACCGTAATACATATTATCAGCCAAAGTCGATAGAACGAGGATTTGATAAACGCTGGACGAGTGATAATTAATCCAGTGAGAACAAATATAATAAGAGATGGAATACTGTAAGCGATGATGACTAGCAAATTCATTTGAATATATGAAACAAAATGAGTCAACACGGTAGCAATGAATGTTTGTACTACATGTATGTGGGAGGAGTCATTTGTTTATATCGTGAATGCAACATTCAATCAGAACAGAAGTAATCTATTTTTTTTATTCTTATGATATTCATGTGAGTTATTGTGGCAGACAGAAGTTTTCATGTGACTGCACATACATGTGGTATGTTCGATGATTCCTTATAAACTCGGATCTGCAATAAGTAATAATGCACTATGCACATAACTAACCCTCCCTCTGGAAACTGAAGAAGGCAGCTCGACGTGGAGTGGGAGGACGAGATCGAGGATGTTATTGAAAGAGCAACGAACGGAATGGCGACACCGAGTCACACAACTCGATCAACGGAACGACCTAGTCACTAACCTCCCAGCGCCTACACTAAGATCTCTCATGAATGTGAACCTTGTACTTTATGTTCATGAAACGCGATCATGAAGTAGAGAGGGCGCGCAGCGCCCTCTCTTTTGGCTTAGGACTGCGCGCTCGCTCTCAGAGCAAGCGCAATGTTACCGAAGCTGCCTTCTCTCCTATTGCAGAAAATTCGTCGAAGAAGGCCCGAGACACGGAGGAGGAGGGCGCCGACGGAGAGATGCCCGACGTCAGCCCGCCCATTCTCGAACCCCAGTAGGACAGCTGTCCCTCTGCCCCCTCTCATCTCGCAAATCACGTGGGTTTTACGCTATCTGGTTTTTCGCAGTCTTTTTCTTCAGTACGTGATGTTCCCTATTCCAAATTCATTCTGTTAAACGCTCGCTCCGCAAGAAACAAGCTCTATGATTTGGAAGTTTTTCTCGATCAAAACAATCCCTTGATATGTGCGCTGACCGAGTCATGGTGTAGACCTTCTGATAACATGAATTGTCTATGTTTGAATGGCCGTTACTCTGTTTTTCGATCGGATAGAGACTCGCATGCTGGAGGCGTTTTAGTACTATGCGCGTCTGCTCTCTCTGTGAAACACATTGTATCCTTGTCGATCGATAATCTCTGCGAACTTTTGTGCCTTGATATCTTGCCAACTGAAACATTCCCACTTTCTAAGCCATTACGTGTGATCACTATTTATCGCACTCCCGGTTACTCTTCCGATAAAAAATGCGCTGGTCGTGAACTATTCCGCCATCTAGAACAGCTGATCTCTCCCGATTCTCACATGCACATTATACAAGGCGATTTGAATGCACCGTCGGCTGACTGGGATTCGTTCCAGGCAGCCGATGCTTTTGATAGGTCCCTAGTCACTTTTGCCTCTCTCCACTCACTCACTCAAATGGTTCGCCAGGCGACGATGGTGAGACGAGCGGGGCAAAAGGCGCATACTCTTGATATTGTATTGACTGACTCCCCTTGTCTCTTTCAACATACGCGTGTATTGGGGCGTTTCTCTTTATGTGATCACCTCCCTGTCGAGTTTCGGTTGCGACTCGGTATGGAGGCCGCGGCGAGAGGGCCGCTTCGGCGCGCATATGGGAAGGCTAAGTGGGGTGAGATCAACGCGGCTATAGCATGTACTGATTGGACACGTGTTTTTATTGGTTTAAATATTGAAGAGGCAACTTCCGTGTTTGTCCAGCGAATGCAACACCTCATTACCGAGTATATTCCTATTATGAAACATACTAAAGATGTCAGTATCCCTCTCTATATTTCTAAATTGAAACGCCGTGCATTACGCTACTCTATACTCATTCCAGATTCGAAGACTGCTGATAAGGCGCAGCGTAAACTGCGAAACGCTATTTTTTCGTGGCAATGTAAGCGTGAAGCGAAACTTATCAACGGTAACAATAAACGCGCATTATACAAGGACGTTAGAAAAAAGATGTTTCCTGCTGATGGTATCAGCTCGCTGTCACACAATGGTGAGTTGGTCCATGACTCGAGGGAAAAGGCGGAGGTGTTCGGGGAATACTTCGACTCGATATTCTCTGGTGGAAGTGTTGCTCCGACCGGCTCTGCCCTTCCCTATTTCTCGAATCAACTCACCATGATTGACGTCTCTTATGCACTTGTTCACAAGACTATACAACGATTGGATTCAAAAATCAATACCAGTCCCGATGGAATCACTCACACGTTTTTGAAAAATACAGTTGACACAATAAGTCTCCCGCTCTCGATTCTTTTTTCTATGTCTCTATCAGTGTGCGCTATCCCCAATATTTGGAAAGTCGCTTATATAAAACCGCTGTATAAAAAGGGTTCTCGTGATAATCCAGCCAACTATCGTCCCATTAGCCTAACAAGTAGTGTAGCGAAATTATTAGAGCGAATTATAGTCAGGCAAATGACTGATTTCCTCGAGTCGAATAGCTTGATTTCTTCCAGACAGTTCGGTTTTCGTAAGAAAATGTCTACCAACGCACAACTTATTGAATGTTATAGTCACTGGCTAAAACATATTTCCAATGGCCTTGTTATTGATTGTATTTATTTCGACTTTAAGAAAGCTTTCGACACAATCAATCATAAACTACTTTTCAAAAAATTGCATTCGCTGGGCATTCGTGGAAACGTTCTCGGGTGGATTCGAGCCTTCCTTTCTGACCGTTGCCAACAAGTTATGGTTGGAGATGAGCTCTCGTCTCCTCGACTCGTCAACTGTGGCGTGCCGCAGGGGTCGTGTCTTGGACCCATACTCTTCAATATCTTTATCAATAATATTGTTGATAGCCTGCCTGATTATGTCGAGTGTGCTCTATACGCAGACGATTTGAAAATATACTTCGCTTTTGATCCGAGTGATAATTTGGCTAAACTTATGTTTCAAAAAGCAATCGACGCTATCGCAAAGTGGGCTTTAGAATGGGGTCTGCAGATCTCCACTGAGAAAACGCAGATACTGCACATAAGCCGCCGAAATCCCAAACATGAGTATACAGCACATGGCGCTACGCTCGCACCTGCTAACTCTGTAAGGGACCTTGGTGTGACTATGTGTGGGTCCTTGATTTTTGATGACCATTTTGCGAACATTGTTAAAGGCACTCTTAATGCCATAAATGATTTTCTGAGAGTTTATCGTACAAGAGACTTGAAGGTTCTTGTCACCGCTTACACAACGTATTTTCGCTGCAAACTAGAGTATTGTACTGAATTGTGGAACCCTCAAGATGTGGGATCAGTAAACTTGATCGAGTCAGTGCAGCGATACTATACGCGCCGAATATGTCGTCGCGCTGGCTTGTTCTCGCTCACATATCCCCAACGCCTCCAGCTTCTTGGCCTTCAAACTCTTGAACAACGCCGCTTCATAAATGACGTAGTGTACATTCACAAGGTTATTACTAAAACCACCTCTCTTAATTATTCTGGTCTTTTTACACTAGTCCCAACTCGGTCGCGCACATCTCACAAATATCGTCTTTTGCCATCATATGACTCGTTTCTGCGGAGCAGCGCGTTCTTTCAGAGGGTTTATGGAGTTTGGAACTCACTTCCATCTGATATTGTTGAATCTGCGAAAACCAGTAGCGTGAAATCCCACTTAGTAGACAATCCCCATTTGCATCCAATGTCTAAAATTCGACATTTGTAGTTTGCTTATTGTCTTCTCTTTGATCTTTGAATGTTTCCTTTTTCTTCCTATTTCACTATCCTACCGTAAGCACTGTTATGTTTTTCCTATGATGCACATGTTAAGTACTCAACACGGTAATAAACTATTTATTTATTTATAGGGCTCGCGCCAGAATTTTCAAGAAGCTTTATCCAAAAATCATGTTAGCAGGAATGTGAACTCATCCAATTCATTAGAGAGGGCGCGCCAGCGCCCTCTCGTTTGTACTGGATGTCCCCGCGCGCTAGAATGCTCAAAAACGACTTTTCCCGGATGAAGCACTTTTCCTCATTTTGAAGTGATTTCCACTGTTACATTGCATTCACATCTCTATTCGATAGAGTTATAGAAAGTTGTATTGAGTTTGATTGAATTTGAAGCGAGATACGGAGAGTCCGCATTCGAGTGCGGATTGAGATTGGTGTCGGGCGGGCGGGCGGGCGTCGGACAATCGCTTTCGCCCCGCCCCCTCTGTGTGTGAGTGAGAGAGAGAGGCGAATAGCGGGTGCGCGTCGGTATCCTCGCAGCGAATCGCGAACGTGTATGAAAATATAATTTTGTGAAACAAAACTTAAGAAAAGGACAGATATTATCTTTCAAAAGTACTTCCAAGTAAAAGTAGTTGGTTTGTACTGTTGTCTCAGTTGAGCAAAAGGACTGACATGTTTTCAATGGAGACATGTGCAAACAGGCTCTCAGCATTATTCGACGTGTTATGTTACAACAGAAGTTGTGTTTTTAGATAATAACTGCATAACTTTGTAAACGCGTTCATTATAATATGGCCGCTTTGCACTGGTATGAGAGAGAGAGAGCCTGTTGGCACATGTCTCCATTGAAAACATGTCAGTCCTTTTGCTCAACTGAGACAACAGTACAAACCAACTACTTTTACTTGGAAGTACTTTTGAAAGATAATGTTAGTTAGATTCGCACGGTTCCGTGGAAGTCGTGTCCGGTAACGCTGACTCTCTGCCGAAAGCGTACTCTCTCGCGTTTTCTGCCCGTGTTCTCCAACTCGCACTTTGAGTGTAGTTCGCCCCGCCGCCGCCAGCGTCTAATTCGCGCCGGGTTTGCGTTGTTTTGGGTCCGCCAACTATAACCAGGAGAAAGAGCGCAGTAGGCGCAACTCCGAACCGTAGTGAGAAAATATGTGGGGAAAACGTTTTTGTGAAATGTAACGGCGATCCGAAACGTAACGTGTGATCTGTGGTACATGAGAGAAAGAAGAGAGAGAACGGCCGAGAGTTTGTGTCAGTATTTGTAAACGTTGATAGAAGAGCAGAAAATATAAAGAGACAGAGAGAGAGAGAGAGAGAGAGAAGGGCAGAAAGTGAGAGAGAGAACAGTGTGAGAGAAAGAGAGAGAGAGAGAGAGAGAGAGAGAGAGAGAGAGAGAGAACAGAGTGAGTGAGAGATAGTAGTTTTTGATAAAATCCATATGATTAGTCATAATTCAGCACATATTCAAAATTTTTATGAAATTTAACAAAAGGACATATATTTTCTTTAAAAAGTACTTGCAAAAACAAATGAACTTTGTCTTGTCCCAATGCAGCAAAAGCACATACATAAAGCGTTTACAAATACTAACACAAACCTGCGCATAACGGACAGTGGACACTAACCGATTAAATATAACAATACAAATTATCTTTTAAAAGGAATTCCCTAAGAGAAGAGTTTGTGTTACTCAACGTAATGCAACAAAAGCTCATGCATTTTATCAATCGAAATAGTAAACAAACCTGCTCTTTCTGCAATAAAAACCAATGCGAGCAAATGTTGCATGTCGGGAAAATGATTTCGGTATTCGATCGATTATATATAACTTGTTGAACTATTGGAGCAGGTTTGTGTACTATTTCGATTGATAAAATGCATGAGCTTTTGTTGCATTACGTTGAGTAACACAAACTCTTCTCTTACGGAAGTCCTTTTAAAAGATAATGAATGTACTTTTATTGGATTTCATATAAATCTATTTACATTAACATGAACCACAAACCATTTTTTAAAAAGAAATTCAACAGTTCACCCACCTTGTTGAGTCCAAAATTGTATAAAGTTTGCAAAAAAGAGTTTAGGTAATGCTGATGGGAAAATTTACAATTCCAATGTCATTTCTATGTAAAATCATTTAATACAAAAGTTTGCCACCAGCCGGAACCGAACTCGAGCCATGTGTCTTAACGGGCGCAATCGCTTACCACAACACTACTGTGCGCACAGCAGAGCACGCGATCTAAACGATATCAGTGCAATCCACAGGCAGTGCGGATTGTGCACCTCCTGTCTGCTGGGGGCAGCCGGTGCGCGCCACCCCCCCCCCCCCCCCTAGAAAACGTTCCGTACGCGGGGGATTGCCTGCCCCTCAGGGGGCGCGCGCGCGTATCTCGCTTCCTACAACAGCTAGCGTTACCAAAATCGAAACTTAACTATTTTCTAACATACTGATAACATCTATCAGCATCACATTGTTCTCGTAAAGATTCTAAGGAACCTTTCGTTCAATCGCCTTTTGCCGATTCTAGCGCGCCACTAGGGTTAACACAAACCAACCAGCGCTGCCGCGCTGGTTGTAATGAATAACGCCATACGTCCATATTAGAGAGAGAGAAGACAGAGAGAGAGAGGGGGAAGAGAGAGGCGAAAGTTAGTATTTGTAAACGCTTTATGTATGTGCTTTTGCTGCATTGGGACAAGACAAAGTTCATTTGTTTACGCAAGTACTTTTTAAAGAAAATAAACCCTTTGATTTTGAACTTGACCTCCCTCATATTCTGTATCCTGTATCTCTCTCTCCCTGGTAATAGTAATATCGATGCGTGACTTTCAATTTTTATATGCGTATGCAGGTAACGTCAGGATAAAATTGTGGCTATCGCAAATGATACGGTTACATCATACATCTTCCTCATCATACACCACACATGAAATATACCGGACACAGCACGATATTCATCACTCTTGCATGATAGAAAAAAACAACAACTAGCGATCAGTCTCTTCGAAACTCCCTTCGATACTGATTTCAAAACGTGACTAATGAAAACGCTGAATTGGGGCGTATACAGTTTAGTGTGCAGTAGGAAAGGACGTGTGTGAAGAGGCAACTTTGGTGATCGGGAAGTAGAGGAGAAGATGAGAGCGGATCGGATGGCTACAAACATTGCAGTAGTACACAAGTATACGCACCTGAATATTCATATGAGAAATGGACTCGACAGAGAGAGGGCGTCATTTGCCAAATGAAGAAGAGGCGCCGCCAGAGAGAGGATGAAGGGAGATACAGGGCGCGAAAGGGAGAGGTAGCGGACAAACTGGAACCCCGTATGTGGCTGTCTCTTTCTCTCTATCTCTTTTCATGTTTGTCATATGTCTTTATCTTGCACGAGTTGTTAAAAACCCGTATAAATTGTAATTATACCTTCTCTATCATTCTCTCTCTCTCCAAAGCTCTGTATGGAGAGGGAGAGAATGATAGAGAAGAACGAATCGTTGAATCAGATATAGTCGATGTCTCAATGTCAATTTGGAAATGCAACATAACTGCGCTCCTACATTTCAATGCAGAAAGAGCAGGTTTGTTGACTTTTCGATTGATAGAATAATGCATTAGTTTTGCATGACATTGAATAAACAATAACCCAAACTCTACTTTTACGCCAGTCCTTTTTAAAGATAATCATGGTTTGTCAACATCGAGTGTCACGGAACTCGTGTGTAGTGTGTACAAAACACGTCCTACCATGCTGGTGTGCGACGTTCGATTTAAACCACAAACTCAAAACGCAATAATTTATTAAAGGACTAATAATAAATATAGGCACAAGAAAATATAAATGTGAGCGAAGGACAGGTCGAACAACTATAAGAATGTACAGTCGCCTAAATGCCTCTAGAATCCGTTGGACGTCAGGAATTGGGCGACGTCATCCTCGTTCCTCTCCAGAAGACGTGCATTGATGCGGATCGACTCGAGGACCTAGAACGGGGTGTCTCTCTCCTAGCATACTTCGGGGCTACCGAGTGGAAAGAGATGGTACCTGGCGGAGCGGACGTTCGAGGGTCGCCACAGCAGACGCATCCACATGAGAGCACACGAACGACTGCAAGGAACGATCCCTCTCTCCTTCCCCCCCCCCCTCTCTCTCTCTCTCTCTCTCTCTCTCTCTCTCCCTCTCTCTCCTCACCTCCACCTCCGTTGCCATCTCCTCCGTGCACGCATGCTCGGCCGCCTTCTTGAAGCACGACTGGAAGAGTCTCGAGTTGGCGCCGCCGAACTTCTCCAGAAGAAGGTGCAGGTTCGCCTGAACAAACAAAGTTTTCATAAAACAACGTCACAAATCCCTATCATCCCCGAATCACTGACACAACCGTACGTGCCTTGAAGTACGGCCAGACGAAGGCCTTTCCCTCTCTCGAGTCGGCGACGTGGATGAACATATGCATCACGTCCTGCAGCCGCACCCGTCCCTCCTCGATTCCATACGAGAAGAAGCGAGAGAGCAGAGCGGGCGACGGAGACTGCGACACAGCCCAGAGGCACTGCCTGCAAGTCTCTCCCATTCTCTCTCTCTCTCTCTCTCTCCCTCTCTCTCTCTCTCTCTCTCTCTCTCGCTCTCTCTCTCTCTCTCACCTCTCCACCTCCCCGAATCCGCACGTCTCGTAGACGTCGATGAGCTTCTCGAACTCAGTGACTCCACCGTGACGAATAGCAGAGGAATAGATCTGAAAGTTTGCAGTTCAGAAAATACATCTAGCGAACGATCAGTCGTCCAGACTCTGTACACAATACATATCGCCCCACTGACAGTCATCCTCAGATCGGACTGGATGGTCTGCTGCTGGTCGAACATCTGCTTCGCCTCGTCGATGGTTGCCTGGTGTCCGGCGCGCGAGAGGAGATCGTGGATGAGAGAGCGCAGCAGGGGCAGCTGCGGGTCTGCGAGGAGGGGATGGCTACGGGCCCTCCCCGATCTGTCCTTTCCACTCACCCTCGCCCTTCCCGCCCATCCATCCGAGGCGAGCAGCCACTGGCTCCACCACACTACACACGAACGCATCGAGGCGAGACTTGAGAGCAGCGTCGTGGTCTGGACAGGGTAAGTGAGAGACACGAATGATGTGGACAAAATATTCAGTGGACTACATGCTAACTCACCGAGTACATTGCCAATAGCGGCGAGTCCGCTTTGTACACCCGCCCACACGACGTACTCGTCCTCCTGCCGACAGGCAGACAGCAGCGACAGGAACTGCGAGGCAGGCGCGCGGCCAGAGACAACCTGAGCCCATCCACACTATTCCACTCAACTACATATATACCTGAACTCGTAGTGCCATAACTGGTTGCTACAATACACTCGAACAGAACAGAATGAACAGAATATTTATCTCGAATCAAGTAGCACGGTACAATGATAACTCGAACCCACCATCGCAAACAGGTCGCTGGTGAAAGCGAAGCGGTCGTTCACTGGCATCCTTCGCGATTCAAAATCGGGAAGGAGAGCCTGTCAATCATTCAGTACAGTATGCCTAATTGGTATAACAGAACTCACATCGAACATGTCCTTTGAGTATTCCACCCGGAAAAAGCCAGTCGCACCGGCGTTGAGCTAGAACGAGTACAGTAGCCGTGGATGTACCGTACTCCTCACCTTGACCCAGTCTCCTTCGTTGACTCCGTCGATGGTGAACTCCTGCTCGCGCTCTGTGAGCAGCACCTTCGCGTGGACGACGGAGGGATCGGAGCCGAGAGAGATGGTGATAGGCACCTGGACAGAGTACTCTTTATTCCTTTTCCCTATCCAAATTCGAAACGATACACGATGAGCAGAATGAAAAACAGTTCAGGTAGATGCGGAACCGTCTCACCTGCCACAGCGGCTGGTCGGCGTCCTCTCCTCCTCCCGCGATGAACCTCTTCTGTGTCATTCTGAGAATGCGCCTGTCGCCCTCCCTCCTCTCGTTGACAGACACAACTGGGAAGCCCGTCTGCTGCGTCCAGCCACACATCATAGACGTCACGTCCTGCAACCCTCTCATCCTCCCTCCCTCTCTCTTCCTCCCTCCTTCCCTCCCTCTCTCTCTCCCCCTCCCTCCTCTCTACCTGTCCGGACGCCTCTCCGAGCGCGTTCTACAGATCGACAGTGACGGCGTTTCCGTACTTGTACTTCTGCAGGTACATCTGAAGTCCCTTCTGGAATGTCGACTCGCCGAGATAGAAGCAAATCATGCTGGAAAAAATAATTGTTTTATTTTTCTCTCTCCATCAAGGTACCAAGCTCTAAACACTGAGTGTTTTTTTTGTTTTTTATTGCGCTGAGTGAAAATGTTTTGTTCCGCCATGCTAAAATCCATGCTGTGCTTTTCTTATCTCAATCCCCTCCATCTTACCGAATCATAGCATCCGCCTTGGAGTAGGTGATCGCATCGAAGATCTCGTTCATCTCATTCGGGTTCTCGATAGCCACCTGACACATATCCGTCTCTCTCTCTCTCTCTCTCCCTCTTTCTCTCTCTCTCTCTCTCCCTCCCTCCCTCCCTCGCACCTCGATGGGGTGGCTGGATCGGAGTGCGTCGAGGTCGAATCCGCGTGCCAGCTCGTCGCTCATGAACAGTTGCCAGATCTGGAAATAAAAAAATAAGTAGTTATTTATCGTATCACACAAATAATATATTGGATAGCGACGGGAGGTTTCCATTGAGATAGGAAAAGGAACATGAGAGCACACCTTGAACTCATGGTAGTTGTATCCGACGAACACGTATGCCATGAACGAAGCGAAGCCCTCCTTCAGCCACAGGTCAGACCACCACTCCTGAAGACGTTTCAAGGAGAATACGAAACCGCCCTTTCGATCATAGATTCTGTTCACAGAGAAAAGAGTTTTTCGAATCCCGTTGAAAATTTCAAGAAGTGCCATCTCTCTCGTCGTACCATGGTGACAAGGTCTCCGAACCAGAAGTGTGAGAGTTCGTGGGCGACTATGAGAGCGACGAAGCTCATCTGACGGTGGGACGAGTGGGCGGAGTCAACCAGAAGGGTCACCTCGCGGAACGTCACCAGACCCCAGTTCTCCATCGCACCTGCATGTCAGCCATCCCTTCCTCCCTCCCTCCCTCTTTCCCTCTCTCTTTCTCTTTTCTCTGTCTGTCTCTCTCAAAAATATTGGTGTTTCACTTCGTTTTCAAAAGTTGGGTCAAGTAAACTCACCAATACAAAACTCTGGGATGGCGATGAGGTCGCACTTGGGGAGGGGGTAGGGGATGCCGAACCAGTCGTTGAACCTGCATGACGTCATCTCTCCTCTCTCCCTCTCCTCTCCTCACCAGTCAATAGCCTTGGTGGCGAGTTCGAGGGCGAAAGAACCCTGGTCCTTCTTGCCCGGAACAGTGTACACCCTTGTCACGGTGCCGGAGGAGGTGGCAGACTGAAACATACAATAGAGAGAGGGAAAGAGGGAGAGAGGGTGAGAGAGAGTGATAGAGAGCGAGAGAGGAGAGAAATAGAAATTCTTCCACCCCCCTCGATGTATTCCAAGTCTCCGACGGCGAAAGCGATGATGTAAGTGGATATGAGGAGTGTGGTGGCGAATGTGACGGCCTTCTTCCCATCAGCCACTGCCTTCTCGGACACTGCGTTCTGAAAGCGACACATAACTCTTTCACCTCCACCTACTTATCGATTACAGTATCAATTTACAATCACGGTAACTACAGTACCCCTCGTACCATGTTGGCGAGTGCTGTGAGGTGTTGGTCGACGACGAGGCTGACATCGAAGCGCGCCTTGTAGATCGGCTCGTCCCAGCAAGGAAACGCGAGGCGCGCGTACGTGGGCTCAAGTACGGTAATTCGTATTACGGTATGATCAATCTACATTTTTTTTCACTGCAGTCTCTCACCTCGAAGTGGGTGGAGGCGATGAACTTGTTGCTGCCGTCCGCCGCCTTGTAGGATGAACTGAAAACAAATACATCAAACGTTTGTTTGACGCAAACTAGTTAGTTGCCTGCCTCCTCACCGATAGAATCCCCTCATCTTGTCGTTGATCTCTCCAGTGTAGATAAACTTGAGGGTGACCTGCTGGGGAGAGAATCGATGAGGGAAGTGGACGGTGAGCATAGTCCACTTGGTGTCGAGGCTGATCGGGAGGGAACACAGCTCTGCAAATGGAATTCTCTCTCTCTCTCTCTCTCTCTCTCTCTCTCTCTCTCTCTCGGCATGATACTGACCCGTCCCATCCTCCAGCACAACGCTGGCCTGGCTCACGTCCAGGTCCTGTGCGTGCAGCTTCAGATGGTCCGTTGTAGCCGTGATAGTCACATCGATCACTGCCTCGCCGGAGAACGTGAACCTGGATGAACACAGACAATTTCACCGAGTTCGGCTGACACACTCACTTCTGCAGGTCGGGTGTGATGAGGAGGGAGTAGCGGGAGGGCTTGGCGAACTCCGGCAGACGTTCGAACTTCTCCCTACTCACACACGCCATTCTGAAACAACACCGCGTAACAAAACAAAAGCAACATGACCAGAGAGAAGCGTCGAAATAACAATCGCGTATCGCTCCACCTTTTCACTGCCTACTTTTCTCCCATAAACGTGATGCAAGATTTCTTTGATAGGTTAATGGGGTGCTGTAAATAGATAGGAATAGAGTTGCCGTTCATATCAGCACATGTGATAGAGAACGCTGGGCTGCTGCCGATTGGTATTATCTACAGATACCCATAAAAGGAAAAGGTATCTCCCGATTCAAAATTACCCTGCAGAGGGCTCGAAGGACCCGTACGTGACGAAACAAATATAATTGAAAAATTTACTTGAAGAATCACTTGAATCACAATCACTTGAAAGACTTCAAAGAGTAACACGACCTTAGCGACAAAGAACCATTAAAAAGTTTCAAATATTTGCGCGACACACCGCCGACGATTAGAAAATATATGACCTAGTTGCAAAGTTCGCGCGCGAAATTGTTTATATTTGTTTAAATGTTGTTTATTATTAATTTGGAAGTTAGTGAATTGTTATTTCAATAAAATATATCTCATGCAAATTCAGGGTATCGAATACTGGTCATGAATCGTCGGAAAAGCGGCGAAACCGCTGGGAATTCGCTGAAGTGAGTTTTCGAAATAATTTACGTATTGTTTCTGAGAATGTATATCCATTCGAATTTCATTATCCAGATGCGGTCTGTGTCCGAAGGAGAAGACGTTTTCGACTCGCACGGAGCTGCGAGATCACATCGCAGTGAAACATCTCCGGATACAGCAGTCGGTGTGTTAATCCTTGAGCCTTGAACTTGAACCATTGGTGATGTTTTTATTTGGTCTTTAACTTATATTTTACAGGGTGCGATGCATTGGTATGTTGACCATCTTTTGGATTCTATGGAGGCTGGGTTGATGGACGATGACTCGACTCTCATCGAATCTCTCACACTTGAGGAGCAGTGTGACACTCCTTCCACTCGCTCTCGTACTACAAAGACGTAAGTTTCAATCGTATCGTGATCATTTCTACATCAAACACTTCTTTAGTGCCAAATTGATTTCATCTTCTTCGTCTTCTTCCTCGTCTGACTCTGAGTCTGGCGTGCCCGTCTCTCCCGTCTCTCCTCCCAAGAAGAAGAAAACTCCGGAGAAGGTAAGATCTACTGATAACACCACTACTGTTAACTGTACATCTTTAAAATGTTGTAGTATATACCTCTGTTCAGCCCCGTTCTTCTTCCAAGTCCGTCCCCGCTCCTCCTCCTCCACTCCCGCAGACTGCTGTGGTGTGCAAGCTATGCAGGCAGTCTATGAGCAGCGACTTCCGTGAGTAGACTTTATTGGACATCGATCATCGCGTATCTTCAGTAACACGTCGTTGCCACGTCTCCGAGATTCACATGCGCAGTGGAGAAGCCCAGTCGGACGATGACTACTTGGAAGTGCTCGCCGGCAAGGTCAGTCTATTCAGTCACTGGTGCACCTACCGTATCCGTGTTTTCAGGTGAAGAAGGCGTTTCCTGACATGGAGATGTACAATGAGAAGCAGTGCGAGCTGTGTTTCAAGGAGGTGAGTGTTGTTTTGTTCTCATAACTTGCTGATTGATTGTTCAGTGCAACTCTGTGACGACCCGTCGCTCGCATGTGCTGAGTGCACACTGTCCGCCTCCTATGGTCTGTCCAGTCAACAACTGCGGCCACGATTTCGGGGAGGTCGCCAAGGCCGAGAAACACATTGCCGTGAGTGATTAAGATCTAATAAGATCAGTTTTTCATCAGCAAACAGCACTGTTTATTAACTAATACATTTTTATGTATACTTGTGTTATAGACGAATCACGGTATCAGCCACACTGCCGCCAACATCAAGAGCAAGTGGAGTGAGGAAAAGAAGGTGGGGATGAGGAGCCAAGAAGAGGCTGTTGGTCAAGAGTCAAGTAGCCCTGTTCTTTTCAGCTCTTCAACCTACAAGTGTCTGCGCAGGTGGAGAGGTGCTTCCGTGTTCCCCTCGGAAATAAGCGAGCTCCCGCTGCTACGAGCGCTCGGTAAGTAGAGTAGATCTGTCTTCTCTACTTCTCTTCTTCCAACGCATTCTCTTGCAGTGTTCTATCAGACGACGTGGTGGTCCGCGATGTTCGCGCGGCGGCCGCACAGGAATTGCGACGACCTGTCCGACAGATCGAGGCGTCGGAGGAGGACGATAGTGACGACGACGAGGAGGAAGGGGGCGTGGCCAATGAAGGCGGAGATAGCGAGAGCGAGATGGAGGAGTCGACTGACGAGAGAGGGCCCACTGGCGACGTCTCGATCCCGATTCAGCAGCCGCAGACGGCAAACGATGATGTACGCGAGAAGGTAGGTATGGATTGCACTGTGTTTACGTATTCGTCTCTCTAGATGGTGAAAGAAGAGGTGGTCTCCCTGAGAAGACTGCGCCTGTGCAGGATAGGACTGTGTCGTCTGGAGGTGGCAACAAACAAAAGGGGAAGGAGGGAGTGCAGCAAAGTGTGGTGAAACGGGAGTCGCGCGAAGAGGAGGAGGTGTGTTCTTTTTTCTACATCTTTTTGTTTGGTGTTTTCAATGCATCACGTGGAATTCAGTCGATGGTGTCTGTTCCCCTTCCCACTCGCAAAAGGCGACGGGAGGAGAGTGAGCAGGAGGAGACGAGTCAGATAGTGAAGAGAAAGAAGAGTGTGCCGGAGACGGACACGGGGTCGGGGGAGGCGGAGGAGGATGGTGCAGTGGAGAAGCAGGAGCCGATCGATGTGAGTTTATAGTGTTGCTGTCTGTTTTTCATTATCCTTTTCAACAGATGGATGTTAATACGGATCCAAAGCCACAAGATGAAAGCGCGTTCTGTCGCGAGTGCAAACTTTCTCTTCCTTCCGTTCAAGTACGTTTGCATCGTTTTGACATCTGTTTATTGTTGTATAATGTAGGTGTTGTCTCACATTAGTGTCTCCCATGGCCTCGCCCGATCATGCACTGTGGAAGGATGCAAAGATCCCACCACATTCGCAACTCCCTTTCTTCTCAGAACGCATATAAAGGTAATATAATGATACGTTTTTATTGGTATAGTATTAGACCAAAATTGCAGAAAGCTCATCCTTCTGAACGATTTATGAAGCATATGGACAGTTTCTTCGATGTTTTGGGCCAGAAGAGGAAGGAGCTGTTTGGAGACGATGTGAGCAAATTTTCTTTCGCAACTGATAAATTATAAATTAGATGCGAACTATTCATTTCGATTCTCCATTTCACATTTCCAGAGACGTGACTGCTCGTTGTGTGGCGAGTCATTCTACGGCTTCCTCTACTTCCGCCACTGCTTTTCTCATGCCGACTCAATAGCTACGCGATGTGTGCTCTGCGGTTCCGCTGTCAGCGATGCGACGAATTTCCGTGATCACGTAATGGTGTGTTTGTCATTCAAGAGGAGGCGTTACTTGTCACGGGTTACGGTATCCCCACACGTTTCCTACTTGGTTGCAGGAGGCGCACGGCGCGGAGTCTCGGGTGAAGTGTGTGCGTCTGCTCGACCAGGCAGTCGCTTTCTCCGACCTCCACGTGCGATGCTTCCCTCGGTCCGACGCGCGCTGTCTGCGCTTCCCTCCATTCGACCGCGTACTCAACGTCACCAACACGGTGGTGAGTTATTATTATTACTTTCTACGTTCTTTATCTAAACTTCCCATTCACATGCTCCATGAACATTGTTCAGTCTCGCGATGAGATGGACGCGATGCTTCGGGGAGCTGGACTCTCGTCGTCTATGTGCTGGGACGAGGAGCGACGCTGTCTCGCCAGAATCGTCGATGCTAACATCACGGTATGCAAGAAAAATATGTTTTTATTCTCTCCCAAACATTTGTTCAGCGACTGCGCAAGAATTCTCGAATCGTGTTCACGGATGAAGAGGAAGAGCAGGAGGATATAAAGGATGTGGGTGTGGACGATGGCAGTGTGCGCTGTTCCGCATCGAGGGAGGGATGTAAGGATGATCTCGTGGTAAGTACATCAATTCGGACTGGACACAATGATGTACTGCAAAACAACTTAGCAGAAATCGTGTTACTACCCGTGAGTTCATTTTTTCAGGTCGAAGCGTGTATTGAGGATTCTGTTGTGGATGCTGATGAGGTAGCGCAGCCGAATCGATTGAACTTGGAATGCAAGGAGTGTCATGTTCACGTCTCATCGCCGAACGATGTATGTTGATGGCATATCGATGTCGGTCATGTTGAAATCGCAATTCGCAGGCCTACGATCATCTGTCACGGACGCACGGGCTTGCTCGTCGATGCGCTATTAAAGGTTGCTATGAGACTTTGTACACGCCACAACAGATGCTTCAACATTCAATGGCGGTAAGATTCAAGCAAAATTATGTTTTGTTTTTCTTATGACCTTTATCTAATTTCAGGTTCACAAGCCCTCAACGAAGAAGATCTGCCGGCCGGCAGTAGTGCATTTTTCTAGTAGCCTCGATAACGCCATGATCCGATTTTTCGGAACTAATGAGGTTGGCGCTGATGTGTATTAAGCTTATACCATTGTATCGGTTGCAGCTGTTTGAATGTTCGGTGTGCTCTTCCATGATGACTTTTAACGCGCATCGTGAACACGTCGCCTCTCACGCACACCCATCCGCCCGCGATTGTCCCTTTGGATGCGGATATTTGTCGATGACGTATCAGGACTTTCAGAATCACCAGGTAAGGCTTTTATTCAATATTTTATCCGTGTGAGTAATGTTTTAGGTCAAGCACCGCTACCGCTTCTCTGGGGACGCGCGCTGCTCTCTGGCTCTCATCGACCAGTGTCTCGCTCTCAGCTCGCTCTTCGCGCGATGCTTTCCTACTCTCAGGCTCAACGCTCTCTCGATTCGGTCACCTATTCTCAGTCCCAGTGATAGCTTCTTCCTGGAAATGGCTAGTTTTTTTTAAATGAACGAATTTATGTTGGGTTTTTAGACTCGCGAGAAGCTCGATAAGTTGCTGGCTGCGAAGAGAATGCGGTCTGCGATGCGGTGGAACGAAAAGAAGATGCTTCTGATGAAGGAAGGTGCCGAGTGTGAGGATCGAATATCTTCACCCGCCCTGCCGATTAACACCAGTCGCCAGCAACAACACATTGTGTTCAGCGACAGCGAGGAGGAGGTGGATCAGGGAGAGGTGGAGGAAGAGGAGAAGGAGGAAAAGTACGACACGAGTGAGGTGGCTCGACCCGGAGACGTTCGTCCGCATCCGCAGCGTTTTCTTCTCGATGCTGCTACTGTCGTCTTCGATCCGAACGTTCTGGTTGAGTGCGAAAATTGCGGGGAGAAAGTACGCAAGCAGTACTGTGAGTTCTCGATTCTACTCCTTCTCTTCTCTCTTCTCTCTTTCTCGTTATGGTATGTTATGTGATTAGGAGGTTGTTGCTTTCAGCATGTCGCCTTGAGCACGTAACAGACAAGCACATGAGCTCGAAGGACATACCCACAGTCGACGCGGCTGTGAGTTTGGCGGGGTCATCCACGCTCGCATTGTTATGTATGTTCTCAGATGCGTGCTGCGTTCCCGGATTTGCCATACTCGGAGACACAGTGCGAGTTGTGCGGATTCGCGGTTTGTTCATTTTTGATATCGGCTATTTGCAAATGTTAATTTGGATTTCATTGTAGGCGCGCTCTCTGACGATGAAGCTGATTCACGTGCGCGAGCGGCATCTAGATGCGTTGGAGCAGTCGGACGAGGCTTTGGTGCGCTCTGCATCTAGACTCCTGTTCTCCGGACATCACATCCCGGTGAGATGCGATTTTCTATAGTCTATGCTAATGACTATCCTTCCAGTCTCGGATCGGTGTCGTCTCGTTCTCGTTTGTTGTGACGCAATGCACAGAGTGCGGCAAGCGCGTCAACAAGAGAGACGTGAGACGTACGCGTTGGAAGTTTGACGATTTCTCCACTTTCAGTTTCGTGAACATTTGAAGAGTCACGGTGTGGGCTGGCAGTGCGTAGCCAAGGGATGCAGTGAGAAGCTCATCTCATGGTGCCAGATCACTCAGCACGTGCAGGTAGGCGGTGGACGTGGTCTCGTTTTTAATATACCTTTTCAGACTGCTCACCCTGACATCGAACTTCGTTCGGTGATTGATTTCCGGCTGCACAGGGAACTCGTCGACTCCTGGTACAGGAAGTACTTCAATGACAAGGTACATTTCCCTCTGTCTTTATACGTGTCATTTGCTTGTAGAGTCGTGTGTGCACGATATGTGGTGACGAGCAGGGAGAAAGCTTTGCGGAGCACATCCACGCTCACGCAGCTGGCGATGCGCTCTTCTGCCCGCTCTGTCTCAACTACCGGGAGCCACTCTTCAACGGATACTCGTACATGAAACACATTGAGGTGAATTTTAGTGTAAATTTCATAAAGCACTACTGAGAAAGTCAAAGTTCTGATAACACACACAGTGCTGATGAACAACGCCAGTTTACGGGTTTAGTTTACGGCTTCTGTTACGGTTACTTGACTATATTGTGCAGTCAGTTTCGAGGAGCTTAACATTATAGTATGTCTCCTGTTGCGTCGATTACCGAAAGCTTCGATTAAAGAAGAACTCCGAGGAATGAGTCACTCGGTTGAACTATTAGCGCGCGCTGAACACACATTTTGGCGGGAAAGCGATGTGCGCAGTGAGAGCAGCGGCGAGGTTAGAGTCACCCATTTGTCGAGTGAAATAAAATGCAGATTGATTACATGCAAATTGACTACGCGCTATTACCGCACCGAAACAAATCAAATCATTCGTACATGCATAGGTACCATGTATCGGTAAATTATCTAACTCCACGAAGTACACAATTACATTGATTCAAAAATCGATAATTTATTTTGTAAGAAAGCATAGAGTATGTTTTGGTTCTTCCAAATGTGCCATCTTCGCTCAGCCACGTGAAGGGAGGCACGAAGATCTGTAATCAAGCCATCATGATTGACAATACCAGCAAGGATAGAGTATAACCATACAATATACGTTGCATCGAATACAACACGGGATGAATATGAAAACATTGGAACTGAGTGATTTGACTCACGGTCTTGTTAAAGGCCTCAGGGCCACCTGCTCCCACTCGGGTCTCCCTCCTTGTCGCCCACGCGTTCTCCATGAACACACCGTCCGCCTCGCTCGCGCTCCGCGTAGTGCGTCTCCACGTCAAATTAGCGAAACCGAGCTACAATAATGCATAAACACCCAATACAAAACAATTGCATAGTACATGAAGAATGCCACTCACTTGTTTGTGCGGCGTAAGCGCGCGTCACTGTTTTTTGCTTGCCGCCGGCGACGAACAACATGTCGCACCGCCATGCTGTGCGACTCGCATTACCTAAACACAGAATATAAGCGCATAAACATTACGGGAGGCGAGCGCGTTTGTTATGATGCAAAAAAGCAGAACGTTCGCGCGCATAACGTATAACACAACTTTGAAAAATTCGAAAATCGGAGACAATCAAGTTGTAGTGGCCGATACTGGACTGACTGTGAACTAAACATGCACAATATCATCTGTGGCAAGAACGTAATACAAAAAAGTGCACGGAAACAACAAAAGTCAACGGAAAACAACAGAAAAAGCGAAAACAGCTGATTGACTGTTTGTTCAAGAAAAGTGGGAGGAGCTTGAACACTGGTGGGCGGAGCCGCCTATTCGGACATAGTAAGTGTACAAGAAAAAAGTGTGACGCTACTCGGTTAAAGGAATTGTACAAAATAATTCAGATATGCAAATTTTTGAATGCTGGAAAAAAATTTCACTGACGTAATCGATTTTGAAACCAGCATTTTGGCCCGATCCCCCGGCATTCTATTTTTCCCCGGAGTTCTTCTTTAACAATTGACGAAATGTGCCGTTTAGAAGACGCATGCTGACGCGGAAGGTGGGGAGCGACTACGGTTGCTGCAGGCGTGTATAAGTGTGCGCGACTTGCACAAGCGCTGCTTCCCAAACGCGCGCGTCAGACCACCACTCCTTCCATCCTTCTTCTTCAGCAACAATACCGACCGTAGTAGCTTGGTGAGTGTTGTGTCGCCTCTTACACGTATCATTCGCTCTCAGTCACTGTCCGGAGTGAACGCTCAGCTGGCGATAGCGGGAGAGGCGGGCTCGCTGGTGTGGGATGAGGCGGGCAAGGTGCTGCGTCGCGTCGGCGAAGAGGTGGAGACGGAGTGCGCACTGTGCGCCGCCCGGCTACCGCGACTCTCCGTTGCTTCGCATTCGCTCCTACATGCGAGCGAGGCAGCTGCGTGCTGCCCTCTTTGCCCACACCACAAAACTCCCTTTGAGAGTGTCGTTCACTTGTGCCGGCACATCGGGGTGAGTCGAGTTGGGCTTTTTGTATGTTGCAATAGTAAATGATATTCCAGAATCACCATTCGGACACTCGACGCGCGGACGCTCTGCACCTGCTGGATGTGTACATCGGTCTGCGAGATCTGCACGTGAAGTGCTTCCCCGAACTGAAGCCGCCATCCCTGCCGAGGATCGAGACGATACAGGAGTATGACGAGCAGGGAGAGATGGTGAGTGCGAGAGAAAGAGAGATAGAGAGAGAGAGAGAGAGAGAGAGAGAGAGAGATAGAGTTTCATTTCAGTCCAGAAAACGTCTGAACGAGCTGCTGTCTGCTCGTCTGGCGAAGAGTGTGATGAACTGGGATGGTAACAAGAAGATGATGTACAGGAAGAAGAGGAAGGAGTAGCGAGAAAGTAAGAGTAGAGATATTGTTATCTGTGAGTGTAGAAGATTATGCTATAGTTGGTTATTTTGTTTTTTTTTCTGTTGTGTACAGCTCTGACGTTTTTGTTTGATGATAAAAGTTACGTTTTTTGTCTATAAATATTTGTG
Organism: Rhabditoides inermis; assembly: GCA_963966185.1. Taxonomy (NCBI): domain Eukaryota; kingdom Metazoa; phylum Nematoda; class Chromadorea; order Rhabditida; family Rhabditidae; genus Rhabditoides; species Rhabditoides inermis. The sequence goes on along the minus strand of CAWZYM010000076.1, from coordinate 465,067 downwards.
AGAATTTGAAACAAAATCATTGTACGAAAAGTTTCGTGACGTTATTATAATTCGACTTACTCCCTTCACATATTTTATAGGCCCAATTTTTTAAAGCTTGTTATAAAACAGGTCAGCATGTAAAACATACCGTGTTCGCACAGTTGGATGCTGTAAAGAATGGCAGAAGAACTAGACGAGTTGTTGAAGACCTGTTTATTCAGTTTGCACCCCAGTTTATATACAACTAGCGGTGCGCCAAAGTTGGACCACATTAAACCCTAATGTGGTCCCGAATACAATAGGGATCGGTGTGAGGAAACGCCGGACCCAACTATATAATGGGATCCCGTGCCACTGGAATTGGGCAAGAGGACGCCGGATCGGGGGTGATAACAGTTATGGGTGGTTGAATGGTCAGTTTCGACATACTGACTCACAGGGGCGAAAGTGGCCGGCTGGCCCATAAATCTACAGTATACTTTCAGGACACTGGCTAAATACACGCTTTGTACACAGTACATCTCGAAGGCGTTTCGAGGAGCCCACTTCGTCATAGTTGTAATAATTTATACGGTTGCATAATAACACGTGGAAAAGAAAGAACCTTAGGTACAGTTTATTTTCCATCTGATCACGGATAATGGTCATTATTGTTAAGGTGCGGTCAGTCTCTTCGAAAGCCATTCGGGAGTGTTTCGAAGGCATAGCAAGGCATTCTGAAGTGTTCGGGGGTATTCGGGAGTGTTTCGAAGGCAATTTGGGAGTGTTCTGAGGGCGATTCGAAAGGCAATTCCGAAGTGTTTTAGGGGCATTCGGGAGTGTTTCGAAGAGACTGACCGGTACTTTATGAGAATGGCGTGAACTCGGAGCGGATAGTCAGTTTAGACAAGATAACAACATCTAATAGAATTAAAATATGTTTCAGTGCATCATTATTGATTGATAAGAAACAATGGTGAGCAATCTTAGATTTGTCTACTTACGCATTCAAGGATTTACCAACCCTACCCGATATGTTGCTGAAATGAGAGAAGAAAAGTCCGAAAACGAGGTTTTCGGGTCCAAACTCAAATTTTAAGGAACCAGCCGGTTCAATTCGTTCACAGGTTTTACAAGAGGGTTCTTACGGACCTCCAGTTTGAATTTCAGACAGATCTATCTTCTAGTTGTGTTACAAAATATGTCATCAATCAATCCCTTTTTCACAAAATGAGACGAGTTGACGTCGCGACGTGCATTCTGAAGACCGCAACAGTTCAGAATCCTGCCCTAGGCTCAGTAAACCTTTCGATTGCTGTGGTCTCTTCCCCCTCTCTCTGTCTCCTTCTCTCTCCCCTCTCTCCTCCTCTCTCCTCTCTCTCCACTTCTCTCTCACCTCTCTTCTCCTATTCCTATCTCCTCTCACTCTCTCTATCTGTCTTATTATATCTCCCCCTCTCTCCCCCTCTCTCCCCCTCTCTCCCCCTCTCTCCCCCTCTCTCTATCTTTGCCCCACTATCCATCCCTCTTTCTCTCTCCCCCCCCCCCCTTCCCTCTTTGCGAGAGAAGGGAGAGAGAAGAGAGAGAAAGAGGGAGAGAGAGGGAGAGAGAGTGAGAGAGGGAGAAATAGAGGAAGGGAGAGAGAGGAAAGAGAAGAGAGAGGGAGAGAGTGAGAGAAAGAGAGGGAGACAGAGGGGAAGAGAGAGAAAGAGTAGAGGGAGAGAGACTCATTGGAGAGCACAGAAAGTGGAAAAATGATTGTAGCACTTCGCTATTGAAAGTCAAAGGTTTATCCAGAGTCGCGTTTCATGAACATACACATGCATGAGAGGTCTTAGTATAAGCGCTGGGAGATTAGATCATTCCGTTGGTCGTGTTGTGTGCTTCGGTGTCGCCATTCAGTTCGTGCATCTTTCTTCGGTAGATCGATAGCATCCGCGAACTCGTCCTCCCACTCCTTGTATGGCCTGCCAGGTCGAGCTGTCTTCTTCGGTTTCCAGTTCATGTTATCCTTTGCCCATCGTCGTCCGTCCGCATTGAAGATCCTCTCTGCGAACCGCCATTTCCTATGCCGCACTTCCTGGATGACGTCACGGACGCGCGTCTGCCGTCGTTTAGTGTTGCTTCGGATGCGGTCGCATCTTCCTTCGGGCTCTCTGCAGTCTTTGGAGGTCCTCGTCCTTGTTGCTCCACGTCTCGCAGCCGTACGTCATGCACGACAGTACTCCCGCACGGAACACCTTCCGTCGTAGCCTCATCGGGGCGCTTTGCAGGGTGAGAAAATGCTTGTGCTTCTGGAATCCTGCCCAGCCACTCTGGATGCGTCGCGTAATCTCGTCCTTGTCATCCTTCTCGCCGCTCAGTAGTCGTCCCAGGTAGACGAATTTCCGAACGTATAGTCGCCGCCTGGTGGATAGTTTCTGTTATTGCCAGCCGGGGTCAGATGCCGAAACTCAGTTTCGAGCGAGAGAGACCAGACAGCGCGGGCAAATGTTCGAGTGTCGCGCGGCCTCTTTGATTCGCGTGCCGGCTTCTTTGATCAATATTATCGTTTGAAAGCGCGCGCTTGGGTCTCCTCACGACTAGAAGGTAGATCGAATGCGACTCGAAGGTAGATCGATTTTCTACCGTAATCTGGCGAACTATCTCCCAGAATAATATTATACTGAGAGAGGAGGGAGAGAAAGAGGGGTGGATAGTGGACGAGAGATAGAGAGAGGGGGAGAGAGATAGAGAGAGATAGAGTGAGAGAGATAGAGAGAGAGTGAGAAAGAGGAGAGAGGGGGAGAAAACGATAGGAGAAAAGATAGGAGAGAGAGAGAGAGAGAGAGAGAGAGAGAGAGAGGAGATAGGAGAAGGGAGATAGGAGAAGAGTGGTGAGAAAGAAGGGGAGAGAGAGGAGAGAGGAGGAGAGAGGGGAGAGAGAGGGGGGAGAAGAGACAGAGTGAGAGAAAGGGGGAAGAGACCACAGCAATCGAAAGGTTTACTGAGCCTAGGGAAGGATTCTGAACTGTTGCGGTCTTCAGAATGCACGTCGCGACGTCAACTCGTCTCATTTTGTGAAAAAGGGATTGATTGATGACATATTTTGTAACACAACTAGAAGATAGATATGTCTGAAATTCAAACTGGAGGTCCGTAAGAATCCTCTGGTAAAACCTGTAAACGAATTGAACCGGCTGGTCCCTTAAAATTTGAGTTTGGACCCGAAAACCTCGTTTTCGGACTTTTCTTCTCTCATTTCAGCAACATATCGGGTAGGGTTGGTAAATCCTTGAATGCGTAAGTAGACAAATCTAGGATTGCTCACCATTGTTTCTTATCAATCAATAATGATGCACTGAAACATATTTTAATTCTATTAGATGGTGTTATCTCTCCGAGCTCACGCCACTCTCATAACAATAATGACCGTTATCCGTGATCAGATGGAAAATAAACTGTACCTAAGCGTACCGCATCCGCTCTACTCATTACCAGATCTTTCTATTACTATTTAAGATTACTTTGGTTAAGTTTGAGCACCAGTGGAAGATTACTGGTTCAAATCCGACCACCACATTCACGTATTGCACCGTGTCACTGTGAGTAGGTGCCAGTCTCGAGCTTCCAGTTGGAATATGAAGCATCGCAGCCGCTCCCTATCTCTCAAGTACTCTGCCTCCCCCTCTCTCTCCCCTCTCTCTTCCCTCTCTCTATCTCTATCTCTCTCTACCGTCTGTCCCCCTCTCTCTTCCCCTCCCTCCTCTCTCTCTCCCCTCATCTCTCTTTCTCTCTTTCTGTGTGTGTCTCTCTCTCTTCCTCCCTCTATCCCCCTCTCTTCCTCTCCTCTCTCTCCTCTCCCCCCTTTCCCCCTCTCTTTCCCTCTCTCTCCCACCCACCCTCTCTCTTCTCCCTCTCTCTCCTATCTCCCTCCCTCCCCCTCTCTCCTATCTCTCCCCCCTCTCTCCTCTCTCCACTCTTTTTCCTCTCTCTCCCCCTCTCCCTCTCTCTCCCTCCCCTCTCACCCCCCTCTCCCTTTCTCCTAAAAATTAAATTAAATTTATTACACCACAAGGATGCGTCACACATCAAATGCCTGTGAACAATGACAATGAAGGGGCATCAGTAGAGTACCAGATGGTATGGTTCTAGAAAACCAGCAATGAGAATCCACGATGACGGTGTGTCTTCTGGCTAGCGGCTGACAACGTTCAGGGTGGTCGCCAACCCACCGCGGTAGCGAAACTTCTTTCGGCCCACAGGCGGCATCGAACCCGTGACCTTTCGATTGAGAGCCGCGCGCACATCCACTGCGCTACCGCCGCGCTATCTCTCTCCTCCCTCCTCTCTCCCCCCTCATCTCTCTCTTTCTGTGTGTGTGTCTCTCTCTACCCTCTCCCTCCCTCTCTCCCCGTCTCTTTCTCTCCTCTCTCTCCCCCTCTCTCTCCCCCTCCCTCTCTCCCACCCTCTCTCTTCTCCCTCTCTCTCCTCTCTCCCCCTTTCTCCTCTCTCCCCCTCTCTCCTCTCTCCCTCCTCTCTCTCCTCTCTCTCCCCCTCTCCCTCTCTCTCCCCCCCTCTCACCCCCTCTCCCTTTCTCCTCTCTCTCCCCCTCTCTCCTCTCTCCTCTCTCTCTCTCTCTCTCTCTCTCTCTCTCTCTCTCTCTTTCTCCCCCGCCTCTCTCCTCTCTCCCCTCGTTTTCCTCTCTCTCCCCCTCTCTCCTCTCTCTCCCCCTTTTTTCTCTCTCTGCTATCGACTATATCTCTCTTTCTGTGTCTCTCTCTCTTCCCTCTCCCTCCCTCTCTCTCCTCTCTCTCCTCTCTCTTACCCTCTCTCTCTCTCTCCCTCCCTCCCCCTCTCTATTATCTCTCCCCCCCTCTCTCCTCTCTCCCCTCGTTTTCCTCTCTCTCCCCCTTTTTATCTCTCTCCCCCTTTTTATCTCTCTCTGGTATCGACTATATATATAACAAAGAATATTCAAAATAATGCATATAAATATCTAATATAACAGGTAATATTACGAAAAACTTATTTATAAAATATTATTACTAGAGTGACCCGGTCACAAACAATTAATAGAAAGTTGACTCAATAATAATATATAATTGGTCCCGCACGGAAAGTTGCGCTGTTATTAATAGCTGAAGAAAAATAGTTGATCCTGCCCCTCAATCTTCGAGACTGAAATATCCCGTGTGTACTCGCTAGGCCGCCTTCGAACGCTTGTGACTGAATCCATTTTGATTTGAAAGTGCATCTATGATATGTTTATTATGCTTACCTCCCTGTTCTTGTGGGTTGACGTTTTGCCCAATTCGAAATAGCGACACGTTTCAGGTTCGTCGCTACGCGGTCGGTGGGACCATGTATTGCCGAATCCTTAACTTTCTGGTGTGTCTTTTTCCCCGTCCTCGTCTTTGTGTTTTTGAGAGTGGCGAATATTTCAGAAAATTCGAAAGAAGAACGACGTGCGGGTACGGGAGAGCGAGGCTAAAGATGAGGAGCAGAAGGAGTGCGCCGAGAAGGCGGCGAGATATGATAAGGTAAGTTTTCCCGATGAGAGCCCGACTCAAGAGGACCCGGATTTAATCGGCTAGACACGAATTTATATTACATTCTCACACGTCTCTTTTTCTGCTTTTCAGACGCGGTGGGCGACCCTCTTCAAGAGGCCCGCGGTGAAATGCGTGTTCTCTGGTGGGGAACATCAGGAGCCGCAGCAACATCGACCTGACCAGACGATCCTTGTGCATGGACGAGTCGCTCTCAGCACAAACACGGTGCGAAAACTGCTGCACGCTTAGAACGTTTACGTGTTGTGTATTGGTTGCAGAGCAAGATCATGGAAGAAACTGTTGCCGTAAGTTCTACTTCCACGGTACGAGAAGCCGCTGAGAGTGTGCTCTGCTCAGCTCTGTCTTCGGAAACCAGGTGGGTCCTTCTCTCCCCCCCTCCCCTTCATCGTTTGTTTTCCACGCTTGTGTGATATCGAAAAATTATCACTCGTTTGTCTTCGTTCATAATTGTATCTAGACACGCGCGCGTGACGATTCGCAGTCTTATTGAGTTGGATGTGAAGGCGGCGGACTGGGTGCGTTTCTTCGTCAACTGTCGTTAATAGTCTACGATTTCTCAGGAACTCCCGTTGAACGATTTCATACACGGGAAGACGATCACCGTTATGATTGGTGTGGACGAGGCGGTAAGTGCTTACTTCTACGGAAAAAGTAGATGTAGATGTGTGAGTGTGGCGAGTGAGCAGCGCATTTCAGATGTATTCGGAGTACTACGGCAATCTAAACATGGTAGATGTTCACACGGCGCGCCGAGTGGTCGCACACTGGAAGAAAATAGACGGCGATCCGCAGTGCACTTCCCTGTACAAGAAGTTCGTGACACGCGACATCCTCGACCTCATCAAGTTCCGCAAGGTACCGTAATTTTATCGCCGGGGTTAGTGTAGCCCTTACAGACACAGTATGGATCATCGTTGTTGGACTGTGTCGGAGCTTTCGACATGATGCACTCTATTGGCATAGCCGGCGCCGATGGAGATTCGTATCGCGTGTTCAGCAGGATCTTCGAGCCGATCATTGAGGAGCTGTACGGATGGGTTCCGCGATCCATCCCCATTGACTACGAATTGGTACTGCACTTCTAGATTTTCTAGCCATTTCTAACGCTGTTGTTACAGGACCTACCGGTGCTTACAGAGCGTCGAGCCATCAGCCGTGTTGTTGTTGACATGAGACGCAATCTTGCTGGGAAACGACTTTACCCTGGCATGTCGGACGACGATTTCCTGGTAATCGACGAACTAGTTGAGCGACAAATTCAGAAAGTCAATTCTTCTCTTCCAGACGGAAAGGTACGGTAGCAATTTACGCGCCGTGTAATTTACGTTGCATTTCTTTCAGAGATTCGTGCGCTTCTCGGTGTCAGCCGTAACTGCGAAGATCCAGAAAGAGTACAAGAGCCGTGTCTTTGCTAAGCCACCAACCAACGTGCGTTTCTTTATTCTTGCCATGCATCGTTTCAGATGAACAAACACTGGCCTCGTGGCCGGGCATGCTACGTGTCCGACTGTGCGGCGGTCTGGGTGAACTACGAGGCGCACGTAACCGTTCGTGTGATTGCAACCGACGGCAACATCAAGTCTGCATTCGATTACGCGAAGCTACTGTTCCAAGTAAGTCCCGCCTGCAAATGCCCCGCCCACATGCGCATTATTTCAGTGGATGGCTCTGAAGTACGACAAGAAGGATTATGGATGGACGACTCACGATCTTGGCGGATTGGGAAAGTCGACCGTTGTGACCGCCTGTCTCGAGTGCCCCAAGATTCTCACTACTCATCATGATATACAGGCGAGTGAATACATTGTCGATTGACTCAGAGTTTAGCCTATTCTTTCGAAGAAGGACGTCATCCGAAGCCACTACAAGGAGGGAAAGAGCAAGCGGCTGGCTCTCGGTACCAGGTATGGTCCCTCTCTCTATCTCTCTCTCTCTCTCTCTCTCTCTCTCTCTCTATCTCTCTCTCTCTCTACATTATCCATCTTTCTTTTACAGTTCGCGGCTGGGTTCTACGGAGAACGAGGCGGTGAAGCATCTATTCGATGTTGTTTCTGAGCTACTCGAGATCGAGAAGAAGCTGTAAGGGACCGTCTCCAACTCGCTGGTTTACGGTAGTTTTGCGGTAAGGGTAGTGAGGGCCTGGATCGAGCTCCCCGATACAGTAGTGGAGTGCTCCTCTCTCTCAACCTTCAAAACCGCCTTGAGTAAATTTGACTTGTATAGCATCCACCAACTGTAACCCCACGTCACAATTGTCCTGTTTTCACGCACCGTCTCTAGTCCTCACTGTCCCGTCCTCTGTCCTTGTCTCATGGAACCGGTACAAATGCACTTCTCTTTGCGCCGCGGTATCTCACTCATCCTCTCTCGATTCTCTCGGTGATTTCGATTCGTATTGATTATTATGTTATTATCATATCGCTTTCGCTCAACTTTTGTTTTGCTTCTCACATTATTTCGATCAGAGATAAATGTCTATCACTCAACACCATCTCTAGTTCAACAATGTACGCCCGCTAGCCCCGCCCACGCACATCCGGCAACCACCAGTAATAGTTCCCTGTTTCTTTGCTAATATTTTTGCAATTATTATACCTGTCCCTTATTTGCTGAGGATCTCTTTCTATATATCAATACATGTATTTGAAAATGTGTTGCGTCTAATTGAGGGAAGGAAGGGGATGTTGTCGCGGAGTTGCTGCCCTGCCCCGACAGGGACAGTCGATAAGCCATCAAAGACGTCCGCCCTATGTTGTGTTGAGCTTGGTTCACTCTAATCAACAGAAAGGGAACTCTGCGTGGGGCTGCATTGGCATACCGTAATCATGACGCAGCATTCGCGTTGCGAGTTCTATTATATGAGAGATGAGAGAGGCAGACAAACATGTGATGCGAATGGAAATCGATTCGCGCACCTCGTTTCCTTTTCTTCATTAAACTTTTTTCGCGTTGATGTAGTGATTGAATGTAATATGTTTATTTTTCATGATACTATAACAGAACTATTGATGATATACATCTATTTTAGTTTAATTGGCTAATGAGCGCCAGCACGAGCCTAAAAGCGCCGGAAGGTTGTACGTCAAGGCCGTCTTCACTGGATACGAGCGCCATCTCCGTCTGGGAAGGCCCCTAGCTGCGTTCGCGCCATCTGGGGACGCGTTTCCGCATCCACGGAACAACCGGAGCCTCTCACCGCGACTATAATCAAACGCGTCCAGGTGATAATCCATCCATCGTTTGAAACGTTATCGTCGTTGTGATGCTTGGTTGTGTGATGTTGGGTGTTGAAATGTTGTAATAAACTGTATATTTGATTGCAGTAAGATGTACGTGGTGGGTTGCGTTTTCTCGTCTTTGCTTCCTCCACGCCCACCTGCTGCAGAAGTGGATGTGCAAAAAGTCGAATATGCACGTGAGTGAGTATTAGGACTTTGGGATCTTTATGAATAAAATATAAGCACGTTTGTTTATGTTTGTTTAGGTGTGGCACCCTGGATCGCACTGCTCTCACAACTACACTATGGGTGTCCTGTTCACCGCCCTCTCGCAAAACATCATTTCCAAGTGAGAAGAGTGTGTTTGTTTGTCCTTATATCTGTCCCACTTGTTTCCAACGACTTCTTTGCAGAGTGCCTAATTCATCACTGCCGTTTCTACACCATTTTGGTGCGAAGAAGCCTGACCAGTTGGCCTTTCGAAGTCACAGATTCGAGGGTCGGGGCAAGTGCGCCTTGGCCGGCCAGTACAGGTTCAGCAACGATCGAACCAATGTTGACGTCAGCTGAAAGACAGACAAAGAGTAGAGCGAGAGATAGAAATAGGTGATTAAGCCCAGAATGAGTGTTTAATTTGAAACTGTTCAGTCATTTTCGAAATAGTTGTCTTGTGGATTGCGGTTCCGTGTTCTGCTCCCGCCCAACTGACCCGGCCCTGTGTCGCGTGGCGGCCCTGCTTATGGTTGTGGGAGGGGCGGATGAGTTGGCAGTTTGGCGCGCGCCAGATTCTCCTCTACAAGCTTCTCAACGCGTATTGATTGGTTGTGTATCGGTTAGAGTGGGCGGAGCTTACTCTCCGTTGTTTGCAGATGATGATGCGCGGTTTCGAGATGGGATCGCTGTTCGGCTGCTCGATCGAGGCCGACCCTAACCAGTGGAAGGCCAAGATGAGCAACGGTCTCGTCAAGGTGAGGGACGGGGCATGAGTGGGCGGGGCTTACGAGCAATTCAGGGTCACGCCTACTCGATCACTGGTATGCGTATGGTCGACGGTCCCGACGGCCAGACGTGCATCCTGCTTATCCGCAATCCGTGGGGTAACGAGCAGGTGAGTGGGCGGAGCGTGAGTGGGCGGAGCTTGTTATTCAGTGCGTGTGTTTTTTTTTCAAACATGAAGGCACGTTGCAACGTGATTGTGTCTGATATCTGCTATGGCTCGCTTTTTCGAAGGAGTGGGTGGGGTTAATTGTCTTCTTATTTATAGGAGTGGAACGGTCCGTGGTCGGACGGTTCCCGTGAGTGGCGCTCCGTCCCCGACTCGGTCAAGCAGGACATGGGACTCAAGTTCGACCACGACGGAGAGTTCTGGATGAGTTTCCAGGTAAGGGGAAGAGGAGAGGGAGAGGGAGAGAGAAGAGAGAAAGGAAATAGAAATAAGGAGAGATACTATTCATCGATTTCAGGACTACATGCGCAACTTTGAGAAGATGGCGATCTGCAACCTGGGTCCCGACGTCATGGACGAGGCGAGTTGAGGGGCGGGGCTAGTGTGGGCGTGACCAATAGTTCATATCTAGGTGCACCGCGTGTATGAGATAGTTGAGTGGAAAGTTGCCGAAGGGGACTAGTGTGGGCGGGGCGTAATCCTCGTGTCGCAGGTGTACCAGATGACTGGCGTGCGTGCCGCCGTCAACACATGGGCGACGAACACACACGACGGAGCGTGGGTGGCGAACCGAACGGCCGGAGGGTGCAGGAACTACATCAGTGAGTGGGGAGGGGGAGAGGGAGGGAGAGAGAGAGGGAGAGGGAGGGAGGGAGGGAAGAGAGAGGGGGAGAGGGAGGGAGAGGGAGAGAGAAGGGGGGAGAGAGGGGGAGAGAGGGAGGAAGGGAGAGAGAGAGGGAGATGGAGAGAGAGGGGGAGAGGGAGGGAGAGAGGGGGAAGAGAGAGAGGGGGAGAGGGAGGGAGGGAGAGGGGAGAAGAGAGAGGGAGATGGAGAGAGAGGGAGAGGGAAAGAGAGAGAGGGAGAGGGAGAGGAAGAGGGAAGGAGAGAGGGGGAAGAGAAAGAGAGATGGAGAGAGAGAGGGAGGAAGATGGAGGGAGAGAGGGAGAGGGAGGGTGAGAGATGGAGAGAGAGATAGAGAGAAACTCTTTTTAGGACGACCGGTGGTCTCACCGAGTTTATCGATCTCAACAACCCGCCCAAGAATCTCATGCAGGTGGGTATAAGGCTGACGTGCAGGTGAGAACATTCAATCAATTAATCATTCATACGGAATCGTTACACATATATACGATACGATAGAGTACTGACTATGTTATTGGTTACAGCTACTACATGGCTGGACTGTGTTACGGTGTCGATTCCGTTTTGCAAAACTGACAATGATCATGAGAGTGCCTGAGTGCGTAATACAGTTTTGTGAAATGCGTTGAGAGGAGAGAGGAATAAGGAGGAAGAAGGGGAGGGGGAGGAGAAGGAGGAATGGGAGTAGGAGGAGCAGTGTTTACATACTCAGATTGCCGACTTACGTCGAGCGGCTGCCGAGGCCGACCACAACGCGGACAAGTACAGGACAGAGGCCGAGTTCCTGCGCAAGGTGAGTGATTTGATTGCTTGATAATCAATCGATAAGTTTGTTCTGGAAATATCGATTGATTGCAGGCCTCGTCCGGGGTGCCGCTGGACTGGCAGGCGAGGGAGCAGGAGCTGCGCGAGAAGGTGGGCGCCGTGGAGATGCTGCTCGACAGACAGTCGGTGGGTGTGGCTGGATGGTGGAGTACTGTAGGTCGTTGTGGTACCGTATAGTTTGTTGCAAATACGAGATTGTGACAGCAACCGTATTCGCAATCGATTAGAGGTTCTCTCTCTCTCTCTCTCTCTCTCTCTCTCTCTCTCTTTCTCTCTTTCTCTCGTCGATAAATCAAATCAAAGGTATATTCGGAATCGCAAACATGATTGTGAGACGTACACCACGAAATCACTCATACGAACCTAAGATGGTCATAGGTTTTTGCGCCGAAAGGAAGATGCTGGTTCACTTATCGGGCTCTTGCATTCGTCGATGCATCTGCTATTTCAGCCGGTGTCGGACGAGCGTGTGCTCTCGCTATAGCGGGAGCTGGCGACGGCCAGGGAGCGGGTGAGGCACGCTGAGGAGGAACACAAGACGGACAAGGAGAAGATGGTGGGTGGGAGAGGGAAAGACAGACAAAGAGAGAAAGGGAGCGAGAAAGAACCTCCAATCGATTGCGATTACGGTTGCTACCACAATCAACAGCTCATATTTGCAGCAAAATGATAGATTTTATCTAAAATTGTCCGAAATTGCGTTAGGGAAGAAGAATAGGAGCAGCGTTTGACGTATATTATCTAGGCAGGACAAAATATATCTTTTTTAGACGCGCGAGCTGCAGCATCGCGAGGAGTTCCGGGTGGAGCTGGACGAGTACAGAGTGCATCTGGAGAGAGTGCAGACGGAGTACGAGCAATTTCAAGGTCGGCCGAGGATATTACCATACGTTTTATGATGTGTCTATTTATAATAATAATAATTTATACGGTTGCATGATAACACGTGAAAAAAGGGGAAAACGATGATACAAAAAAAGTCAAATGGGGAGCCACCGTTTGAAAGCAGCAAGGGAAGCCACCCCCAGGGGGGCGGCAGACGGGGCCGTTGATGTAAGACATCTACTATATTTGGAATAGCAAACATGATTATGACTCGTACAAGACGGAATTACTACCTAAGATTGTATTTTTGCGCCGATTAGAATATGCAGACTAATTGGTCGACTATTCTTATCGGTTTTATCGGTTCCTCTCCCT
>CAWZYM010000076.1:392500-445000 GCA_963966185.1 Rhabditoides inermis | reverse complement strand
GGAACATACTTCACTGTCACTATACGGACCCGTGAAATCATCACGCTACGGAAAACGTAACGATCATCAACAGTAATTACAACATAATGAAACCATAAATCGTTTATTAGCGGGCATAATTTGAACGAATGGATTAAAGAAGATGACGAACAGGCATCTTGGATCTGCAAGAACATGACAGTTTGTTCGCACTCTTCATGCTAGTTTTGTCTCTAACTTCTCCCTTCTCTTCTTTAGATCATCTCTCTTCACATCACCCCTCTAACGCACCAGTGACGTGCAGATTGCCTAGTTCTCCAGACGTACGGTTGCAGCATGTGGTTATCGAGCTCACGCACGAAGCCAGCACGCTGAAAACGTTCAGCTTTATAACACACGTCTCTGTGAGAATTGAACATTTTTGGGACATGTGGGTTCTAGAAGCCTATTCGTTTGCACACAGTATTTCATGACTAATAGTTTAGTGACAATAAAATGGTCATATATGTTAATTAATGTCTGACCTGCCAAGCAGGCTGCCAGAACAAGAAGACGACGCCGTCCTCGTAGACGAACAGCTCGCTGAGCTGGGTGGGATCGATCTGCTACTTGAGCCGCTTCAACAGGTGCAGCGCGTCGTCAAACTGCAAACCAGCAATGTATAACATAAATCCTTCCAAAGCCATTTCGCATCAATGTTAAAGATAAAAGAATCCGCAAGACCAAGAATGTTCCAATCAATTGCAAAAAGGGAATAATAATATTTTACAGGGCATCGAGTCGAGCTCGGCGTGTGCAACCGTTGAGATGTACGACTGCAGAACGTGGTTCCAGCTCGCGCAGAAGAGCCGCTTAAGAGAACGCAGAAGAGAACTTACCACTTAGTAATAGATTGTGAACACAACAGAATTCTAATGACAACTGAAGAAAGTGTAAGTGACAATATAACGCCCAGTACATGAGAGAACTACAACACACCCTCGTCGATTACGGTGCAGTTTTACATTTTCTTTTAAAAGTACTTGCGTAAAGAGATGAACTTTGTCTTATCCCAATGCAGCAAAAGCACATGCAAAAAACGTTTACAAATACTAACACAAACCTGCACCTCTCTCTCCTCTCTTTCTCTCTTCTCTCTCCTATTTCTTACTTAATCCTTACTCTCTGTTCATTTGTATATCGTTGTGTTCACTGGTTAGTATCAACAAAACAGTTCAGAATGCGCAGGTTTGTGTTAGTATTTGTAAACGTTTTATGCATGTGCTTTTGCTGCATTGGGATAAGACAAAGTTCATCTCTTTACGCAAGTACTTTTAAAAGAAAATACATGTCCTTTTGTTAAATTTCATAGAAATTTTTAATATGTGCTGAACTATGACTATTCATCTGGATTATATCAAAAATTTATATATCCCTCTGTTCTTTCTCTCCTTCTGTTCTTTTTCTCTCCCTCTGTGCCTTCTCTCTTTCAGTGTTCATTCTCTCTCTTTCACTGTTCTCTCTCGTTCTCTCTCTCTCTCTGCCCTTCTCTCTTTGTCTCTCTATCTCTTTCAGCTCTTCTCTCTATCTCGGACCTTCTCTCTCTTCTTACACTCATGTACCACAGATCACACGTTACGTTTCGGATCGCCGTTACGTTTCACAAAACGTTTTTTCCACATAGTTTCGCACTACCAGTTAAAGTCGCGCGTACTGCGCTCTTCCTACTGGTTATAGTTGGCGGTCCCAAAACAATGCAAACCCGGCGCGCATTAGAAGCTGGCGGCGGCAAGGCGGGCTACACTCAGAGTGCAAGATGGGAACACGCGAAGAAAACGCGAGAGAGCACGCTTTCGGCAGAGAGTCAGAGTTACCGGACACGACGTCCACCCACCCACCCACACGCTGGCCTCTCGCATCATGGATGCGCGGGATCGCGCATAACTTCGTTCAGAGAAGAGATACAAAGATGCCAACGACAAGTGATATGTCCAACGGAACGGTGCAAATCTAACTAACATGATTTGGATGAGTCCACATTGTTGCTAACATGACCTTTGGATACCGCTTCTTGAAAATTCTGGCGCGAGCCCTATCCTAAGCCAAAAGAGAGGGCGCTGCGCGCCCTCTCTAATGTTGTTAATGGGGTCGGCCGCGACGTCGGCCATGTTTAGCAGCTGCTCCGACAGCGATATCGACACCACTTGCGGGAGACGTGCGTCAGCCTACAAAAGGAACACCAACATGACGTTTCTCACGTTGTTTTTGTGGCAAATGTGAAAACTGAGGTCGACACTGAATAGACCCCATTATACTTTCACGCTGACGCTACGCTGACAACGAAATCAATAGTTACTTGCGAGAGAGCAGCGGCGAGGCTGCACAGTACAGTCGCAACGCACAACGTCGCAGCATATTCAGTCTGTTATGAAATGCTATAATACCCCACAAAAAGCCAAGAAGATGCAAGTAATGCGATTGTGTAATGAAAATTGCACTCGTGCTTTTTGAAATGACGTGAAATGAAGTGCCGTGAAATGAGCGCATTATAGATAAATTTCATTTGTCAACGTCGAGATAGAAAATACATAAGATAAGACTCGATACAGTCAACAACACAAATCATGATAATTGAGAAAGATATTTCTGAAAAGACAACCGCGACAGAATACAACAGCGCGCCTTTTACCACTGTAGAATTAAAATTTCCCTTTCGAAATGTTGACATATTTCTTTCGTAACATAGTCACATTTGCGCATAGGTGCCGTACTACTTTATTAAATTCATCGAATTAAGTTGTCTCCTCATTTTTCTTTTTTGTTAGTTTGTTTCGCTCATGTAGGTAGCATTACTCAGCCATATTGTAGTGCGTTCTGTGACAGCGCTCGACCATCATATGATTTTAGGGAATAACAACAGGGTCCTGACGTCATTAAAATTTTTGTCGGTTCATGTTTTTTTGGAATAAACCTATTTTTTTGATATAACTGTTGTTTTTATTCGTTATTCGATGCGTTGTTATCCGCTGCATATATCTATAACGTATTTGTTTGCTTTTTTATCTTGATGAAACTTTTACACACTAACGTACATTCGGTTTGTCGACAGATAAAATAGGATAGGGCATGTTAGTAAGCTGATAGCTACGCTAGTCTGAGTCAATCTTTCTTTTTCGCGACGGCTTCGTTCCGTTGTTGAAGTTCACGTTTGAGCTATCGCCGTCGATGGCCCCGTCCTTGTCCTTGTCCTTGTCCCCGTCTCCGTCTCCGTCCATGTCCATGTCCCCGTCCTCGTACTTGTCCTTGTCCCTGTTCTTGTCCCCGTCCTCGTCCTTGTCCTTGTCCCCGTTCTTGTCCCCGTTCTTGTCCCCGTCCTCGTCCTTGTCCTTGTCCCCGTTCTTGTCCCCGTCCTCGTCCTTGTCCCCGTCCTTGTCCTGCTCCCCGTCCTTGTCCCCGTCCTTGTCCTGCTCCCCGTCCTTGTCCTGCTCCCCGTCCTTGTCCCCGTCCATGTCCCCGTCCATGTCCCCGTCTCCGTCCATGTCCCCGTCTCCGTCCATGTCCCCGTCTCCGTCCATGTCCCCGTCCATGTCCCCGTTCCCGTTCCTGTCTTTGTCTTGTGTGAAGAAATCACTAAGATCGTCAGCTATTTCCTATAAGCATATTGGTCTGACGCTGACTATACGTTACTATAAGTTTACCTTGGGAATGCCTTCAATATATGTGCTTTCAATTACACCTCGTATGATCATCTTCCAATATTTGCAGTTCTTGATATCTGATTAAAAAATGTATTAGTCTAGGAAAGCTGAGTGGTGAACGAACGCTTAGGAAATTCGGCTCTTGCAGCTTCGCAGAGAACACCGGCGCAATGTTTAACTATGGTGCTATATAAGGCAGTCTTGATAGTAGTCTCCGTTGCTGACAGCACAGTGTCAAGCATCGACGGCGTTAATATGCCAGCCCACGCGAGCTCATACACAAGCTCACGATACTGCTCTGTAATCACCGTGTTTTCAAATGTGTTCCTTATGGATTCTGTATACCTGATAGGATTTTATTCACAGTGTCTTCTTTCATTACTAACGGAATATTTCCTTGCAATCGAGTTGGGATGCTTTCGAAAACGAGAGGTGAATTGGCGTGTGTCTGATGATCTAGAAGAAAATGTTCAAGCCCGTTTGTGGTCCATTTTGCTTTTGGTACCTGCCGCCATTTTCATATCAGCGGTATGCGCAACATTAATCGCGAAGAAGCCACACTGGTTCCATATACCCTTAAGTATGTGATTGTAAAGTGAAGAGAAGGTACAGCGTACCGTATGTTCTGTGAGTGCAAACTTCTTTGTCACAATGCGAGTATATTGGTATCCCGGCTCGTAGTGCGGCATCGCCTTCGCAGTGTCCAGTGGCGGGATGAGACGATCGAGGGACTAAATGAATTGGATCAGATATTTTTTATCAGTGACAAACAGCTTGATCTGTTGCCGTCAGTAGGTCTCTCCCATCCTGAGTCATAGTCCACTTGGCTTCTTGGAATCCCTTCTTCGAGATGTTTCTGTTGACATCGACTTTGTGAATGAGGCCGTCTTCGGACATTCGCTTGTAGATGAACTGAATCCATTTTTTTATTTGAAAGTGCATCTATGATATGTTTATTATGCTCACCTCCCAGTCCCTGTGGGTTGACGTGTTGCCCAATCCGAAGTAGCGACACGTTTCAGGCTCGTCTCCCTAGAAAGAGTACAGCGAGTTAGGATGGCTGTTTAAAAGTTTACCTGTCCCATTAAGTACCGCACCACTTCTGTCCTTGTCGCATCGTTTCCGAAGACAGCATCGAGACATGACAAGTAGATGATGATCATCTCTCTGGTCACTTCGTGCATGTTAAATCTATTTTTAAGATTACATAAATGTTATTACCGCTCGCTTTATATCCGCACTCACCTTTCCTTAGCCACCTTGACAGCTCCAGCAAATACGGCATCATTTTCCGGATTGTGAGATGGCCGGTATTTCTCATAGGTCTCTGTGAGAAGCCGGAGATACCTTGTTCGGGGCTAAAAGTAACTAGCCACTGAGTTGCATTGTATATGAGCGTACCGTACCGTCAGGTGGTTGACGATTTGGCCCAGAAGGCTCCTCCTCGGTTGCACAGCGCTACAATGTACACATGTGTATGAATGTCGCCTGATTTCAAATATCTGTTTCGGCATACCCTGTTGCAAATAGTCGATCGACCCAAAACTTCGGCGTGTGCGTTCCGCTGTCCTGGAGCATATCGACGATGACTGCCCTCGTCTTATCACTCACGAACGTGTAACTAAATTCAAAATGATTTTACCAAACTGAGTACTTTTATTGTTGTTACACTTCTCACTACGCTAGGTGTCCCGTTATCCGTTGAATTGTTATTAAATGAATTAGAGGATAGCTTACTGAGTGGGGTCGCGACGATCTTCTAACAGTATAGCAGCGCTAGCCGATCTGTAGCCGCACGCATTGTCTCCGCGCTGTATGTATGTCATTTTCTAAGAATATATTCGCAATTCTCACTTTTTGTGTGTCGTATCGTGCTTCTAGTCTGAACTCGACACTTTTCTTAATATGATGAAAGTGTGTCCCAAGGGCTGGCATGTTGTGGGGCTTCTGAAAGAAAAAGTTTGATATTTCACGTTGTCTACTTTGCTCTCACCGAGTACTTTTCATCCGTGCGAGGGTCACTATCCAGTAGATAAATCGCTTTTTGTCGTCCGTATCCCTTGTATCTGAACGGAAATCATACCGAACGTCATATTTGATGGGCCTTACAGTGCGAGTAGAAAATGTCCAATTGTAGGATCATCGCTACTCGGAAGATAGACGATTGTGTGAAATTCTCTTTCGTTCTTGTTCCAGAATCGAGAGTATCTTTGCATGATGTTCTTGAACTTCTGCACGTCAATGCTTGTCATCTGTTATAAATCGTGAATGTTCAAACCTGCCTTAATTGAAGCCTACCATCCCTTTGGTTTTTACGGAGTCTCGACCTCCTCCCCAGCGCGTGTGACTCAGGTACACTGTGCGCACGAGTACCACACACGCGACGAACAGTAGGGCGATATAGACGAGCTGCAGAGGGGTCACCTATAACATGGTGTACTGTGTGAGACGCTCCAGATGATCTACGGAGAATCGGCCGAGCAGTGAGTGAGAGAGTGAATGTATGAGAATTCGTTTAACTAACGTACCATGATAATGCTTTGGATACATTGGATGAGTATCACCGTAGCGACCCGAGAGATTATTAGCACTATATTCATTATTTGAGCAGTCATGATGACGTCGATGTTTCCTTAATCAGATGTTAATAGTTCATTATCTTTTAATTATGGTTTCGAATATTGTTGTCGTACCGGATAGGACGAGTGAGATGATGGTGATGATTAGTAGACGTGGTGAGAGCGTTGAGTGTGAGGGTGTGCGTGTGCGTGTGCCATCGGGGTTCTGTCCACCCCAGAATGCCAGAAACGTGGCAAGAATGAATGCGTGGCAGAGCTGAATGTCAATGTACGAAAATCTGACCGCTAGGTTAGACCGCTTCATCTGACCGCTTCATCAGTATCTCTTAGTACATTGTTTTTATGTTAAAAAAATTAATGTACCATGTTCGGATCACGCCGCTAGTCTCGTCACAGACCGCCAAGAATGGTCTGATTTATCCATTCGCGCATTGTTGCTGTTGTTAATGTCATCATTTGAAAATACGCAACATTCAATATTTTTCCCGGTATGCTGCACGGTCGTGTTCAAGCCGCAGTAGTATGCGAACGCGCGGGAGCTGTCGTCGACAACGGCCCTCCGAGACTCCTGCGCTCGCACTTAACGTCACACAAAACGTCGTGGTGAGTGTACAGTGTATTTTTTTGTATCAAGGGATGTGTGATGCTGAGTGGAAGATAAGGTTAGAGCCAGCCAATAGATGTCGCGATCGTAGTTAGAGATTAATTGAAAGTCGTTTCTCGTTTTGAGTATTCACACTTTAATGGTTGACGTCTAACCAAATCTAAATAACATTTGTTTCATCCTTGATCGCTGTATGTAATGATCAGCCGCGTGGATAAACTTAGATTCATCAATCACCTGGGATTGATCCATTTCAGCCATAGTTACAACAGCCATAGGTCGTAGATTTAGTTGTGGCAAAGCACCTTATACGTAGGCATTCAGCAATCTTGCCCAGTCCTTCCGAAAGTGAGAGTGTGATTTGGTGTATCCAGGTTTTGGCTTTATTTACATGCTTCATTTACGTGTGAATGGGTCAGTTTGTGTGAGAAATGACGCATATGATGAGATTAGCGGAGAGATGGACAGTCAGTCTACGGCGGACTGTCGCGCAGAGCGGCTGTGTCAGGTGTATTTCTAATCGAACCCTCCTGCCTCTTCTATTCCAGGTATCTGGTTCGCGCTCCTTGTTCGCCGAATATCTTTTCTCGACTTTCCGACCGGACATCCCGGATATCGATCGATTGCGGTGTGCTAGAAGGTGCGTACGAGGTAGTCGGATTTAGTAGGTCTACATGTGTTGAGCGAATATCGATTGAAGATCGATCAATGAATAATGTTGATAATCGTAGGTGTCGCTGGTATCTCTTACGATTGAATTACACTCACTCGATCTCTGACGATCTATGGTATTGACGTCATATCAAAGGTACGAGGATACGTTCTTTCTTCAGCGCAGATAATCGATTGATTGTCGACTGATTTCTAGGTTGTAGGATTTTGTCTGCGGCGAGAGCGGGTTTGCTCTCGCTTCGAGAAAAATGTTACACCTACGCAATCGGTAAGGTTACGGCTAAATACAGTACTACCACGCCTACTGCCAGTTCCAATATCACGAATTGTGGATGCGTACGTGCAATTGTTGATGCTTTTCAACTCTTGTGTGGGTCAGTTATGTTCATTTAGGTGTTTATTTAGATTCAATATTACTCATGGAAGATGGTTATCGATTATCGTTTGTCGTTGTAGACTGGTGTTACTCGCGTTTGCATCCTCCATAGCTCCTCTATCACGTCTCACTTATCCAACTGCTGGTATCGATCGGAGCCCGATATCGCGGTACGCGGATTACTGTACCGATTGGTCATTTGAGGTTTTATTGATTATCGATTAGTTTCAGGTGCTCCTTAGACGTGGGTTCCTCATCACACGTATCACCCATCCACACCTCCTCTGTCTAGCGGAATTCTATCATCTAGACCTTATCTTTTAGGCGAGTTTCCCTCTGCATTCTTCCCTTCTTTTTTTCTTTTTTTTACCTGTTAATTCAACCATTCATGTGTCCGTGTCGGTGTGCGGGGCGAGCTGAGACGACAACGGTCAAGATCAAGATCTACACAGCGAACTTCTCCAATCAGCGACAACATGAATTGAATTATGTTTTCACAGTATTAATTTTTTTCACAAACATTAATTATTTTCCTACTATGTTCCTGATGTCGCGAGCATCTTTTTTCACCGTATCCCTTAAGCTATCAACAGTAACCCTTATGTTTGCAAGAAAATCAAATTTTTCATTTGTGTGGAAGGAAAGTGATCAAGATCATCTTGTATTCTCAAAAGCATGTTTTAGAATATGAAACATCTGAAAAAAACGCTTTTCCATAAACATTCGATAAACGGTCTCGTATACGTCTTTGTTTTCATTGTACTTGTGACGGTGGCTACGAGCAGTCGCCATGCCTCCGAAACGAGGGCATGGGCAGGTAAGAGAGAGGGGGAGAGAGAAAGGGATAGAGAGAGAGGGAGTGAGAGAGAGAGGGAGGAAAGGAGAGAGAGAGGGAAAGACACAGAGAGAGAAACAGAGCTCGCCGTCTCCTGGGCCGCCGCGTAAGAAGGCGTTGAATGGGTCGAGCCAGGTGCGTGACTCTGTCGCACACAGGGCATGACCACGTGATAGGTGATTCTCTCCAGGCGTCTTTCCCCTTGGGCGATCTGCCGAGTTCGTTTGTTGCTCGCCTCACTCCTCTCCTCTCCGATCAGGCACTTTTTACCGTATACCTTATCGTATGCGGTGTTTGTCCAGGACCATTTGGCAATGCGCAATGTCTCGCGCTCGGCGCACACTCTGCTGACGTGTGATAGGACGAGTCTGCGGATCGAAGGACGCTATCTTGATGGAGATATGAAGGTATCACGCCTCGCTCCGTCCGTTCTCCTCTCTCGTCTCTCGTCTCTCTCCCTCCCTCCCTCCCTCCCTCCCTCCCTCCCTCCCTCCCTCCCTCCCTCCCTCCCTCCCTCCCTCCCTCCCTCCCTCCCTCCCTCCCTCCCTCCCTCCCTCCCTCCCTCCCTCCCTCCCTACAGGTGCAGCCCAACTGGTGGCACACGCGTGCCGACCCGAAGCACATGCGCTACACGGCCACGATCAACGGCCGCTCGCTGTGTGTCACGCACCCGCTCCTCAAGAACGCGTATCCTCCGCGATTCGGTGAGTAGAAGCGTACTGTACTTTGAAGAGTACTGTACGTTGAGGTACGGTAGAATGACCGTTTCACTGTCCATTCAAAGTTGCTTGAATTTCAGCGAATGGCGTGGCCGCCGCAGTCGACATATACAAGAATGAGATCGCGTCGTTCCACTTTCGTGGCGAGATGCGTAATTCCCCCCTCTCTTTCTCACTCCCTGGCGTACACAGCTTCAACAGCAGTGCTAGAACGTACACTATCGGCTCTGGTTTAGGATAAGCTGACGAATGGATATCGGTGGAGCGGCTACCTGGTGCCGCCGCCTATCATCTTCTCGCGGACGCTGATGCGCCATCTCCAGTCACTCGCCAACCTCCGCGCCGTGCACATCACCCACGCCTACCCGCCCGCTGGCAGTACGAGCCTCTATCTCTCTTCCTCTCGCCCCCCCCCCCTCCCCCCCCTCTCTCTCTCTCTCTCTCCCTCTCTCTCTTTTCAGTGCAACTCGATCAGCCCTTGGAACTGTTCATCCATGGAAAGACTCAGGTGGGACGAGAGAGAGGAGGGGGGGGGGAGGAGAAGTGCACGGCTCGGCCGGCTGATCGCTCGCCGCTGTCACAGAGAGTGGCACGCGCCGCATGAGCCCGCGCAGCGCGGCCGCCATTGCAAAGTGCAAAATCAGTGCATGCCGCCTTTGAAGATTCCCACGCGGCGCGGCGCGCGACTGTGACAAGTGATATAGGCGCGCGGCGATGAGCGGGCCGAGCCGTGAGTGGGAGAGAGAGTATTTAAGCTGCTGGAGCTGAGTGCGTTCTCCAACATCCAGCACCTCGCTGTCTACGGAGACGCCGTCTCGAAGATCCAAGGCCGAACCGGCTATGTGGGTTCATTGTAAAAACTGGGCAGTCGAAAAAAATAGAAACCGAAATGACTTTCTACTGACTTTCAACTCATAGCAAGTGTTTTACCCCACAGTCATCTATAATAATCTGTAAGGACAGTAGTGGCAACACTCCCTCTCATCGATAGTAGAATATTCAGTTTTAATATACTACATGCATCATACATCCTGGAGCATTTTTAACGTGCAGTGTAGTGTTGTACAGTATAGCTTGACATTTGATTTCTGTTGGGTTATGTCCCCTATTTTTTGTTTTGTTTCACCCGATACTCTTGGTTAATTTCGTTTTTAATTCTTGTGAAACTACTTGATTGAAACTGGGCACCAACTTCATCTCAATGACTCCGGGTTGGTGGTGGCTCAAACGGTCAGATGATAGGAGTCGAAACCGTTTGATACTCATCCTCTCTTTGCTCTCTCTCGTACGCGTTATTGATTAGCTTGTGCCATTGTTTCAGTCGTACATCGAGCATTACCGAGAACGCTTCCTGGCTGCGAAGCCAACAGAGACAACGACCAACAGGGACTGCCAGGCGATCCGCCGAGAGTGAGCGATCTCTCTCTCTCTCCCTCTCTCGCTCTCTCCCCCCCCCCTCTCTCTCTCTCTCTCTGATCAAGCTATTATAGTGAACTTTCTATGGAATGGATATGTGAGTCGACGAAGCTGAACTGCCGATTCGACTACGCACTACGTGAGAGAGAGAGAGAGAGAGAGAGAGATTGTGTTTCAGCGGAATGGGTTGACGGCTGGGACAATAAAGTCACTCGCAAGTTACTCGACGTTGATTGGCATGGCCACAAGGTACTCCTCCTTCTCTCTCCCTCTCTCTTTCTCCCTCTACCTCTCTCTTTCTCTTTCTCTCCTTATCTCTCCCTCTCTCCTTCTCTCTCTCTCTCTCTCTCTCTCTCTCTCATTCGCCCCATTCAGTTTGGCACGCTCACATTCGCGGGTATCCGACTCGACAGTGAGGCCGACCTGAACACGTACAAGACGCTCGCCGACCGTGAGTACTCATTCCATTCTGACTATTACTCTCTGGCTATCACTCAGGCACAAATTTCGCACGCCTCTGCTTCTCTCCGCTCGCTGGCTCGGACGCGACGCGATTCGCCCGTCTACTCTCTGACACCGGCGCTTCTGAGGCTCGCCCGTGAATCAAAGGCTCTTCTCGTCCCATCTCGCTCGCACACTCATTCTTCCTGTTTGTGCCACTCGATGTGATATTGATTCCTTACTTGATGTGAATAACAGTGTACATATTCGTACCCTATCCTACAGGACCTCCATCGCCGCTTCTGTGATGACGTGGTTGTCTCCGTTGTAGAGACGCGAACTGTCCAGCATCTGTTTGATGTCGAGCAGGAAGTCCTTATGCAACTCGTATCTGAATAAAAAGTACCATAGCCCCAGTTACAAGGTACCGTAACCCATTTGTTGGCAGTGATCTTGTTCTTGATCCGCAGCAGATCCATAGGCGTCTTCGCAATGTCATAGTAGTCTTTGACCTGAACACAATACATCAAAACACAATCTCCCACGTCGACTAGAACACAATACCTTGTTGGCGCTGACGGGTGCCATGAGATGTTGTCTGCCCGAGATGGTCTTCAGCTCCATCACAATCTCCGTCAGGTTCGTCGCCATCGTCACCTGAGAGTACTCGATAAATTCCGCCCCTCTGGCGCCGCCCACTCCTCACGTAAATCCTTTCACTGTGTAGGCGCAACTGGTCATACGCTACACGCGCTTTCACCGTGCATACACGGTGAAAAATCGTGAATGAATCATTTTCATCGTGCATGCACTGTGAAGATCCGTGTAAGACCTCTTGTCACCGTGTAGGCGCAAGTCGAACTTTTTTCACTGTGCAGGCGCGATGCATGCACTGGGTAAGTTGCGTAGGCGATTCAACCAATAAAGAGAGAGTGCACATAGTAGAGAGAGTATACAGAGTAGAAGAGAGAGAGAGAGAGAGAGAGAGAGGGGAGAGAGGGAGAGATAGAGAGAGATAGAGAGAGATAGAATAGGCGATTCAACCATAGAGAGGGTAGAGAGAGTATACATAGTAGATAGAGTACAGAGTAGAAATAGAGTACGGAGTAGAGAGGGGGGAGAGCAAGGGGAGAGAGAGAGGGAGAGAGAAAGAGGGAGAGAGAGCGAGAGAGATAACGCATTTGCTTAGCATGCAGCGGTCCGCGAAGCATCGACCTCAACCACAGGGTTCTGATATTTGTCTAATCACTAAAATGTCTCTCGTGAAAAGAGTGGAACTCATTTGCGAGCCCACTATATTGTTGTAGTTAGTTTATAAAGAGAAACAAACAACATCTCTGACCTATATCCGGTCGAGTTCCGCCGTCGCATCGTTGCCCTCTTGGGATTCGAGTTCCGCAAGTTCCCCGCCCAGCTCGCTCTCTCCATCCTCCAGCTGCGAAACAAGGACGTGGAGAAGGCCTCGTCCAACAAGGGTGAGTCATCAAAGATGACTGAATCTGGGAGTTGTGTTTTGACAAGTGTGTATTTCCTACAGTGCTGTCTCGTTCGGAGCTGGGGCTGATGCTTTCGAACACGGACCTGCGTCGTCTGTCGCAGTTTGCCAAGAACATGGCGGACCACACTCTGGTGACGGACATGCTACCCACCCTCGACCGCCTCTACTTCAACCAGCAGCTGGGGGAGGGGGTGAAGCTGTCAGCCGTGCAGGCAGCCATCCTGCCCATCGGACTCCAGCACAAGTCCGTCGACGACCTGGTCTCCGAGCTCGACATGCCTGCCAACCAGGCAAGTATGACTGCACTTGGATATGGATATCATACCACGTTATCTTTGTTTAGATCTTTGCTCTGTACGTGAAGACGATGCGCCGTCTGTCGGAGCATCTGGATGGAGTGTGTGCAGTGCGGGCTGAGATGGAGAGGCCGAAGGAGGACATGGAGGGGGCGGCCGACGTCACCAAGCACATGGTCCTCGCAAAGAGTCTCGAGGTGGGAGAGAAGGAGGACAGGGTAAATGAGGAGTGTGTTGTAGGACGAGATGAAGGAGGCAGAGGCCGAGATCAAGGCGCGCCAGGCCAGGGACAAGAAGAACATGCTCAACGAGCTCAGCACCGAGCTACAACAGTATGCCATCTAGGTAGGAGGAGTGGAGAGAACTGCTGGCAAGCTGTATTGAAGTGTCCATTGACGACACCAATAGAAGATAGGATGTGAGTTATGTTGCCTGCAGGCTGACGACGAGGCTTGGAAGGCTGCTCTGCATTGAGACAACGCAGCCGTCAAGAAGCTCACTGGACTCATCTCCGTTGGATACGTCTCTCAAGGGTTTTGTGTAGAAATGAAATCATTTTGCCGATTTAGCGTCTTCTCCGTTGTAGACCGCGACTCTCGGCGGAAGGAGTCTCGGTGGCGCTCTCCCCGCAGGGAGAAGGAGCAGCGTAGGAGCAGGGACAGGGACACGCGACGAGAGAGGAGCAGGAACAAGGAGCGCGGTGCGGAGAGGGACAGGGAACACCGCCGCGA
The DNA here is from genome assembly GCA_963966185.1 of Rhabditoides inermis. Taxonomy (NCBI): domain Eukaryota; kingdom Metazoa; phylum Nematoda; class Chromadorea; order Rhabditida; family Rhabditidae; genus Rhabditoides; species Rhabditoides inermis. The sequence goes on along the minus strand of CAWZYM010000076.1, from coordinate 431,177 downwards.
CCGGAGGAGGTCTCGCAGTGCCGACCGCGACGAGAGGCGCGATCGCAAGAGGGGCTCATCGCGCTCGCCCGACAGGAACGGGTGCGTGACTTTGTATGCTATTGATTGGCCGTACACTGATGGTTGTTCAGCCGCGACCGTGATCGTGACCACAAGTCGGAGAAGCGCGACAAGGACAGGAAGACGCGCTACGTGGAACAGAGTGGGTCGTGTTATTTATTGATTGTTTGATTGCATGTTTATTTATTGATTCTAGAACCAATCACTCTGGAGGCGATTGCGACAGCAGAGGATGAAATGGCAAAGATGATGGGACGGTTTGGTGAAGATCAACAAGTCGCGGAGGTACAGGCAGTACATGAACAGGAAGGGGGGGGATTCAACCGGCCCCTCGACTACCAGGCATAGTCGCATCTATCCGTCATCCCGCCACAAGGACTATCTTCCCAATCACGATACCGCTTTTCCAACATGTCCTTGTTTTGTTTTCAATGTATTTTGTGACTCATTGATCTTTTTTCAGTGCGAGTTTTTGTTTTTCAAAACCGTAATATTGTTTGAATATTGGTATTATTGATTGAATATTCAAGGGCATCGACTTCAACTACAGTGGAGCCGGCTTCGACAGTAACGGGACTAGGCTGACTCACCTGGCTTATGCTGATGATGTGGTTTTGATCGCGAAGTCAGCAAAAGCGGCAGAACGTATGCTCAACGACGTGGCCAGAGAGAGCAAACAATATGGACTGGAAATGAACCGGCAGAAAACTTTTGTGATGACCAACGCGCATGAGAAGGACATCTACCTCGAGAAGAAGTGGAAAATCGAGTACGTTCGGGAGTTCGGCTACCTGGGGCGACTTCTGAGCTGCGAGAAAGACGACAAGGACGAGATTACGCGATGCATCCAGAGTGGCTGGGCAGGATTCCAGAAGCACGAACACTTCCTCACCCTGCAAAGCGCCCCGATGAGACTACGACGGAAGGTGTTCCGTGCGGGAGTACTATCGTGCATGACGTACGGCTGCGAGACGTGGAACAACAAGGACGAGGATCTCCAATGACTGCAGAGAGCTCAAAGGAAGATGGAACGCCAGATGCTGGGAATCAACCTGCGCGACCGCATCCGAAGCAGCACTATACGACGGCAGACGCGCGTCCGTGACGTCATCCAGGAAGTGCGGCAGAGGAAGTGGCGGTTCGCAGAGAGGATCTTCAACGCGGACGGACGACGATGGGCAAAGGAGATTGTGAACTGGAAACCGAAGAAGACAGCTCGACCTGGCAGGCCATACAAGGAGTGGGAGGACGAGTTCGCGGATGCTATCGATCTACCGAAGAAAGATGCACGAACGGAATGGCGACACCGAATCACACAACACGACCAATGGAATGATCTATTCTCCCAGCGCTTATACTAAGACCTCTCATGCATGTGTAAGTACTTTGTACTTTATGTTCATGAAACGCGATCCTGGATAAACCTTTGATTTGATTAGATTTGAAATAAAATGCATAGGAAAGAATTCATAAGTATAAGGCGCACCTGAATATTACTTTGAGAAATGGACTTGACAGAGAGAGGGCGTCAGTTGCCAAAGGAAGAAGAGGCGCCGCCAGAGAGAGGATGAAGGGAGATACAGGGCGCGAAAGGGAGAGGTGGCGGACAAACTGGAACCCCGTATGTGGCTGTCTCTTCCTCTCTATCTCTTTTATCTTCTCTATCATTCTCTCCCTCTCCATAGCTCTGCGATCTTTCCGCCATGTCTTCCTTACCGTTATGGAAAACGCAAAAAGTTCGATGAGAAACTGTACAAATCCTATAAGAAATAGTTGCTTTTCAAATTTAGATCGGAGAGCGTTGTGATAGACATTCAATACATTTAGGGAACCAATGTTGACAGTTGCATTCATGCATATTACGCATGCTCCGAAAATGACATGCTTTTCATAAATAGGAGCACTCTGAAAGTATGATCACATAACTTCATTGCAGTAATGTGAATGAAACTTGTACCAATTTTGACGCAAAACTATATAGATTATCTGTTAAAAAGTACTTGCGTAAAGATAGTAAGTTTGTCTTGACCCAATTCAACAAAAGCGCATGCATAAAACGTTTACAAATACTAACACAAACCTGCACCTCTCTCCCCCCCCCCCTCTCTCTCTTCTCTCTCCATCTTCTCTCCCTCTCTCTCTCTCTCTCTCTCATATTGACGTTACTTATTTGTATTGTTATATTTCATCTGTTAGTGTCCACAGTCCACAGTCCGTTATGCGCAGGTTTGTGTTAGTATTTGTAAACGTTTTATGCATGCGCTTTTGTTGAATTGGGTCAAGACAAACTTACTATCTTTACGCAAGTACTTTTTAACAGATAATACATGTGCTTTTGTTGAATTTCATAGAAATTTCTTCTCTTACTGATTGCCAAGCTCTGTCGTTCATTAGTACGCACAGAACTATGATGTGACACATTTTATGCTGTGACACACATTGTTTCGTGTATATGCAACTATTTTTATCTTGGTCTACGGCGGACTGTCGCGCAGAGCGGCTGTGTCAGGTGTATTTCTAATCGAACCCTCCTGCCTCTTCTATTCCAGGTATCTGGTTCGCGCTCCTTGTTCGCCGAATATCTTTTCTCGACTTTCCGACCGGACATCCCGGATATCGATCGATTGCGGTGTGCTAGAAGGTGCGTACGGTGGAGGTAGTCGGATTTAGTAGGTCTACATGTGTTGAGCGAATATCGATTGAAGATCGATCAATGAATAATGTTGATAATCGTAGGTGTCGCTGGTATCTCTTACGATTGAATTACACTCACTCGATCTCTGACGATCTATGGTATTGACGTCATATCAAAGGTACGAGGATACGTTCTTTCTTCAGCGCAGATAATCGATTGATTGTCGACTGATTTCTAGGTTGTAGGATTTTGTCTGCGGCGAGAGCGGGTTTGCTCTCGCTTCGAGAAAAATGTTACACCTACGCAATCGGTAAGGTTACGGCTAAATACAGTACTACCACGCCTACTGCCAGTTCCAATATCACGAATTGTGGATGCGTACGTGCAATTGTTGATGCTTTTCAACTCTTGTGTGGGTCAGTTATGTTCATTTAGGTGTTTATTTAGATTCAATATTACTCATGGAAGATGGTTATCGATTATCGTTTGTCGTTGTAGACTGGTGTTACTCGCGTTTGCATCCTCCATAGCTCCTCTATCACGTCTCACTTATCCAACCGCTGGTATCGATCGGAGCCCGATATACGCATTCTCCCGTTCTCTCTTATGTCGCGGTACGCGGATTACTGTACCGATTGGTCATTTGAGGTTTTATTGATTATCGATTAGTTTCAGGTGCACCATAGACGTGGGTTCCTCATCACACTTATCACCCATCCACCCCTCCTCTCTCTAGCGGAATTCTATCATCTAGACCTTATCTTTTAGGCGAGTTTCCCTCTGCATTTTTCCCTTCTTTTTTCCTTTTTTTTACCTGTTAATTCAACCATTCATGTGTCCGTGTCGGTTTGCGGGGCGAGCTGAGACGACAACGGTCAAGATCAAGATCTACACAGCGAACTTCTCCAATCAGCGACAACATGAATTGAATTAGTATTACTTTTTTCACAAACAGTAATTATTTTCCTACTATATGTCGCGAGCATCTTTTTTTCACCGTATCCCTTAAGCTATCAACAGTAATCCTTATGTTTGCAAGAAAAGAAAGTGATCAAGATCATCTTGTATTCTCAAAAGCATGTTTTAGAATATGAAACATCTGAAAAAACGCTTTTCCATAAACATTCAATAAACGGTCTCGTATACGTTTTTGTTTTCATTGTACTTGTGACGGTGGCTACGAGCAGTCGCCATGCCTCCGAAACGAGGGCATGGGCAGGTAAGAGAGAGGGGGAGAGAGAAAGGGATAGAGAGAGAGGGAGTGAGAGAGAGAGGGAGGAAAGGAGAGAGAGAGGGAAAGACACAGAGAGAGAAACAGAGCTCGCCGTCTCCTGGGCCGCCGCGTAAGAAGGCGTTGAATGGGTCGAGCCAGGTGCGTGACTCAGTCGCACGCAGGGCATGACCACGTGATAGGTGATTCTCTCCAGGCGTCTTTCCCCTTGGGCGATCTGCCGAGTTCGTTTGTTGCTCGCCTCACTCCTCTCCTCTCCGATCAGGCACTTTTTACCGTATACCTTATCGTATGCGGTGTTTGTCCAGGACCATTTGGCAATGCGCAATGTCTCGCGCTCGGCGCACACTCTGCTGACGTGTGATAGGACGAGTCTGCGGATCGAAGGACGCTATCTTGATGGAGATATGAAGGTATCACGCCTCGCTCCGTCCGTTCTCCTCTCTCGTCTCTCGTCTCTCTCACTCTCTCTCTCTCTCCCCTCCCTCCCTCCCTCCCTCAATCTGTAAGGACAGTAATGGCAACACTCCCTCTCATCGATAGTAGAATATTCAGTTTTAATATACTACATGCATAATACATCCTGGAGCATTTTTAACGTGCAGTGTAGTGTTGTACAGTATAGCTTGACATTTGATTTCTGTTGGGTTATGTCCCCTATTTTTTGTTTTGTTTCACCCGATGCTCTTGGTTAATTTCGTTTTTAATTCTTGTGAAACTACTTGATTGAAACTGGCCACCAACTTCATCTCGATGACTCCGGGTTGGTGGTGGCTCAAACGGTCAGATGATAGGAGTCGAAACCGTTTGATCCAAACTCATCCTCTCTTTGCTCTCTCTCGTACGCGTTATTGATTAGCTTGTGCCATTGTTTCAGTCGTACATCGAGCATTACCGAGAACGCTTCCTGGCTGCGAAGCCAACAGAGACAACGACCAACAGGGACTGCCAGGCGATCCGCCGAGAGTGAGCGATCTCTCTCTCTCTCTCTCTCTCTCTCTCCCTCTCTCGCTCTCTCCCCCCTCTCTCTGTTTAAGCTATTATAGTGAACTTGCTATGGAATGGATATGTGAGGCGACGAAGCTGAGCTGCCGATTCGACTACGCACTACGTGAGAGAGAGAGAGACACGGCAATTCACAGTGAACAATTCACAGTGAAGAAAATTCGACGCGCGGCGCGTTCCGCCGAGGAATCATTTTCCTCAAATCGCCACGCTCTCTCGCTCACTCTCGTTTCTTTTCCACTCTCGCGCCGTCTGTCGTCTCTCTGATTGCACGATCTCTCGCGCACTCTCTGTCTCAATTAGTAGAATGAGTCTCGAAACGAAACCGCTCTAAAACGATTTGTCATCATGCAGCTTCTGTTCAGTTGTGAATTGCCGTGAGAGAGAGAGAGAGAGAGAGAGAGATTGTGTTTCCCTCTCTCTTCCTCTCTCTCTCCCTCTCTCTCTCTCCCTCTTTTTGGTCGCAGGTTCGGTCCGTGCGAGGTGAATTGAACGAGTGACACAATGCTCTGAACGAAATGCAGTGCCAGCCGTGGTTCACCGCCTCAACAACACCATGTACATACCGGGGAGAAGCCGCCGGAATGTGCCACTGTCTGCGGCGCATCGCCTGCTTGAGTTTGGATCAAACGGTTTCGACTCCTATCATCTGACCGTTTGAGCCACCACCAACCCGGAGTCATTGAGATGAAGTTGGTGGCCAGTTTCAATCAAGTAGTTTCACAAGAATTAAAAACGAAATTAACCAAGAGTATCGGGTGAAACAAAACAAAAAATAGGGGACATAACCCAACAGAAATTAAATGTCAAGCTATACTGTACAACACTACACTGCACGTTAAAAATGCTCCAGGATGTATTATGCATGTAGTATATTAAAACTGAATATTCTACTATCGATGAGAGGGAGTGTTGCCACTACTGTCCTTACAGATTATTATAGATGACTGTGGGGTAAAACACTTGCTATGAGTTGAAAGTCAGTAGAAAGTCATTTCGGTTTCTATTTTTTTCGACTGCCCAGTTTTTACAATGAACCCACATAGCCGGTTCGGCCTTGGATCTTCGAGACGGCGTCTCCGTAGACAGCGAGGTGCTGGATGTTGGAGAACGCACTCAGCTCCAGCAGCTTAAATACTCTCTCTCCCACTCACGGCTCGGCCCGCTCATCGCCGCGCGCCTATATCACTTGTCACAGTCGCGCGCCGCGCCGCGTGGGAATCTTCAAAGGCGGCATGCACTGATTTTGCACTTTGCAATGGCGGCCGCGCTGCGCGGGCTCATGCGGCGCGTGCCACTCTCTGTGACAGCGGCGAGCGATCAGCCGGCCGAGCCGTGCACTTCTCCTCCCCCCCTCCTCTCTCTCGTCCCACCTGAGTCTTTCCATGGATGAACAGTTCCAAGGGCTGATCGAGTTGCACTGAAAAGAGAGAGAGGGAGAGAGAGAGAGAGAGAGAGGGGGGAGGGGGGGGGGCGAGAGGAAGAGAGATAGAGGCTCGTACTGCCAGCGGGCGGGTAGGCGTGGGTGATGTGCACGGCGCGGAGGTTGGCGAGTGACTGGAGATGGCGCATCAGCGTCCGCGAGAAGATGATAGGCGGCGGCACCAGGTAGCCGCTCCACCGATATCCATTCGTCAGCTTATCCTAAACCAGAGCCGATAGTGTACGTTCTAGCACTGCTGTTGAAGCTGTGTACGCCAGGGAGTGAGAAAGAGAGGGGGGAATTACGCATCTCGCCACGAAAGTGGAACGACGCGATCTCATTCTTGTATATGTCGACTGCGGCGGCCACGCCATTTGCTGAAATTCAAGCAACTTTGAATGGACAGTGAAACGGTCATTCTACCGTACCTCAACGTACAGTACTCTTCAAAGTACAGTACGCTTCTACTCACCGAATCGCGGAGGATACGCGTTCTTGAGGAGCGGGTGCGTGACACACAGCGAGCGGCCGTTGATCGTGGCCGTGTAGCGCATGTGCTTCGGGTCGGCACGCGTGTGCCACCAGTTGGGCTGCACCTGTAGGGAGGGAGGGAGGGAGGGAGGGAGGGAGGGAGGGAGGGAGACGAGAGACGAGAGAGGAGAACGGACGGAGCGAGGCGTGATACCTTCATATCTCCATCAAGATAGCGTCCTTCGATCCGCAGACTCGTCCTATCACACGTCAGCAGAGTGTGCGCCGAGCGCGAGACATTGCGCATTGCCAAATGGTCCTGGACAAACGCCGCATACGATAAGGTATACGGTAAAAAGTGCCTGATCGGAGAGGAGAGGAGTGAGGCGAGCAACAAACGAACTCGGCAGATCGCCCAAGGGGAAAGACGCCTGGAGAGAATCACCTATCACGTGGTCATGCCCTGCGTGCGACTGAGTCACGCACCTGGCTCGACCCATTCAACGCCTTCTTACGCGGCGGCCCAGGAGACGGCGAGCTCTGTTTCTCTCTCTGTGTCTTTCCCTCTCTCTCTCCTTTCCTCCCTCTCTCTCTCACTCCCTCTCTCTCTATCCCTTTCTCTCTCCCCCTCTCTCTTACCTGCCCATGCCCTCGTTTCGGAGGCATGGCGACTGCTCGTAGCCACCGTCACAAGTACAATGAAAACAAAAACGTATACGAGACCGTTTATTGAATGTTTATGGAAAAGCGTTTTTTTTCAGATGTTTCATATTCTAAAACATGCTTTTGAGAATACAAGATGATCTTGATCACTTTCTTTTCTTGCAAACATAAGGATTACTGTTGATAGCTTAAGGGATACGGTGAAAAAAAGATGCTCGCGACATCAGGAATATAGTAGGAAAATAATTACTGTTTGTGAAAAAAAGTAATACTAATTCAATTCATGTTGTCGCTGATTGGAGAAGTTGGCTGTGTAGATCTTGATCTTGACCGTTGTCATCTCAGCTCGCCCCGCACACCGACACGGACACATGAATGGTTGAATTAACAGGTAAAAAAAAGGAAAAAAGAAGGGAAGAATGCAGAGGGAAACTCGCCTAAAAGATAAGGTCTAGATGATAGAATTCCGCTAGAGAGAGGAGGTGTGGATGGGTGATAAGTGTGATGAGGAACCCACGTCTATGGTGCACCTGAAACTAATCGATAATCAATAAAACCTCAAATGACCAATCGGTACAGTAATCCGCGTACCGCGACATAAGAGAGAACGGGAGAATGCGTATATCGGGCTCCGATCGATACCAGCGGTTGGATAAGTGAGACGTGATAGAGGAGCTATGGAGGATGCAAACGCGAGTAACACCAGTCTACAACGACAAACGATAATCGATAACCATCTTCCATGAGTAATATTGAATCTAAATAAACACCTAAATGAACATAACTGACCCACACAAGAGTTGACAAGCATCAACAATTGCACGTACGCATCCACAATTCGTGATATGGGAACTCGCAGTAAGCGTTGTAGTATTGTATTTAGCCGCAACCTTACCGATTGCGTAGGTGTAATAATTTTCTAGAAGCGAGAGCAAACTAAATTCGACTAAATCCGACTACCTCCACCGTACGCACCTTCTAGCACACCGTAATCGATCGATATCCGGGATGTCCGGTCGGAAAGTCGAGAAAAGATATTCGGCGAACAAGGAGCGCGAACCAGATACCTGGAATAGAAGAGGCAGGAGGGTTCGATTAGAAATACCTGACACAGCCGCTCTGCGCGACAGTCCGCCGTAGACTGACTGTCCATCTCTCCGCTAATCTCATCATATGCGTCATTTCTCACACAAACTGACCCATTCACACGTATCTGTAATTGATGACAACCTAGACAAACCAAATCACGCGCTCACTTTCGGATGGAGAGAGCGACATTGCAGAATGCCTTATGCCTATCTATACTTTGCCATGACTATCACTACGAACGATACATGTTGTCACTATAGCTCTTCTCGCTCTCTTTCCCCCTACCTCGCCAAAGGCGATCTCACTCTCTATTTATTTATTTATTTATTTATTTATTTATATGTATTGCCGTGTTACATAAACAGAGACATTGCAAAACAGAAAAAAGGAGAGAATACGACATGGGTATATGTGTGAAAGGATCATTTAACATGATGATAACATAAACAAAACCAAGAGGGTTTGCATGAGCGTTGCAGTCTTGACCATATCCCGTGTTACCGTTCACCTTCCCTTTACTTGTCGTGCAGCGCAAGAGGGAAGACCGCAATGGCGATGTTGTCGTTCATCTACTCGTGTCCATCCTTGAGTCACGTATGTTGTTTCTCACGATGTCCGCTCGACATGAGAGGACATCGACGTTGACGAAATAGGAAACATCGACTAGGCGACTCATCTTATCAGAGAATAAACAATGAACCATTGTTTACAATAATATGATTCAATGGACAATGGTATAATAGGGATGTGCTCATATACGACGGATTTTAGACAGTGTCATCAGTTCTAGAGAGGATAGGTGTTGCTTGAAAGAAGTGGGATCATGGATATGTACAATGTCAGAAGGTAAGGCATTCCAGGTACTAAAAGCTCTACTAAAAATGTGTTTATTTGGCCATTGTTATAAAACGAAGGCACAATTCTAAACTCATTTGAGTTTCTGGATCTTGTTGGGATAATAGTGAAAAGCCCTTGATAATCCAAAATTGTTTTAGAGTGGAACTTATGGATATAGGTGATGTCATTCAAAAAGCGGCGATATTCGAGTGTTTGAAGATTGAGTAATTCTAAGCGTTGAGGGTAACACAACTCTCTCCCGCGCACACTCCCCTAAGACTCCACACACAGAGAACAGACTCGACTGATCTCTCTCGCCAGGCAGGGGCCGTCCTCGCCTCCTCCTTATCAACTGGTATCACACACCAGAGGGGATGCTGGGTGACCGGTGCGCACGCACACCTGGATCACACACACAGCAGAGCCACCTCTCTCCACACACAGAGAACAGACACGATCACTACGAACTATACATGTTGTAACTATAGCTGAAATTTTGCTGAAATAGCTTACTCCAAGGCAATCGATAATGAATCTAACTTTATCCATCTATTCTGATAGTTACATACTGCGCAGGTGCCCATACCGGTACTATTCATCTACTTGCTTTGTGGTGGCGTTCCACCACTCTCCGTCGACGTCTCCCTTCTGGGCGCCAGTGCAGACGAGCAGTCGAGCGAACCGCGCCACGGAATCAGGCGTCGCGGCGGAGAGAGAGAAGAGCAGTGTCCGGCAGCGCACCTCTGAGGGGAGAGTGAGAGGGAAGAGGGAGGAGAGCACTCACTCCGAGCGAGCGTCGAGTACTTGGCAATGTCACTGTCGCCATCCAGACGCACCTCCGACAGAAAGAGCACACCAAAGAACACACTGTCCCAGGAGTATTCGAGGAGGCGCTCGACACCCTCGTGTGCTGAAGCCGGTCTTCTCTCTCCCCCCCCCCTCTTTCCGTCCCTCTCTCACTCACTAGCTTGAAGGCGGAGGTGAATGGTGTGGCGAGGAGGGGAAACCAGAAGAACCTCGTTCTCAAAGTCCCTAAAACAGAAGAGATAAATAGTGGCGGCGTTTAGGGCCGTACACACGTGCGCGTGTCGATGCGGAACGTGTAGGTCACCTCGCGAACCGTGCGGGGAAGCACGCGGAACGCCGTCCACCACACATTCTGCAAAGAACGGGGAATGAGAAGGAGAGAGGGTGGATAGGGAGAGAGAGAAAGAGAGAGAGAGAGAGAGAGAGGCAGAGAGGGAGAGAGAGAGAGGGAGAGAACCTTATCATTCTGCGACTGCGGTTCGTGGAAGATGACGTGCCTCACATCGAGAACACGATCGAAGAAGCATCTCGGAAAAGGCGGGAGAGTTGAGGGAGAAGAGTGACAGGGACCCACCACATTCTTCAGATCGTCGCACACAATGGCGAGCGGCTGCTTGATGGTCTTGTACACGCCGTAATTGCGGTGCGCCAGTCCGCGGAGTACGAGCGAGCGGAGACGGCCAGCCGCCGACAGCAGCTCGATCGTCGACGGAGCTAGGTGGAAGAGGGGGAGGCCGCGCGGCCAGCGCGCGCTGCCAAAGTGCGCGCTGCGGTACGAACCGCACTGCAATCTCTCACTCCTCTCCCTCCCTCTATCTTCCCCCACCCACACACCTGACCGTAGAACTCAAACTTGTTGATGCGATCTCCGACGGGGCCGTTGAAAATGCGCCGGAGCGCATGGCCTGAAAAGGCATGTACAGTAACCACCAAACACGCGGGCATACGACGCACGAATGGGAGGCGGCGACTCGACTCCGCTGTGCTGGTCGCACGCAACGACAGTCTCGGTGCGCTGTCCTCTGAATTCGACCACCCATCGCATGTAGCGCGCGTTCATCTAGACGATACACCATGTACAATCGATGATTGTTACCACAAACACTCTTTAGTCGAATTGGATTTATATGCCACCCGTGACAATTTATGTGTTGTGCACTTTGTGCAGCACAACGTGCAGGTCTTCAAATATCCAAAACGCTTTCATGAGAAGGAATCTGGCGGCGCACACAACCACTACGCCATTGGCGCTTGTGCTGAAACGTCTCTGAATTTCAAAGATACACTTGCTCTTTATATCTTATCATAGTGCACAGAAGAGGTCAGTGGAGCTGGCTCTCTCTTCGAACTCTGAACCACTGCCTCCATGATGTAATGGTAGTGCACGCCGCCAGCACACAATCGCTGCGTGCTGACTTGGTTCGATTTCTACTGATGAAAGCGTTTTGGATATTTAAGGACATGCACGTCGTGCTGCACACAACACATGAATTGTCACGGATGTTATATAAGATCCAATCAGACAATACCCCCTGATGCGAACTTTCTCTCTTTAGATTCGGCTTCGCTGGATACGCACCGGTATCGACACGGCGCGATTCGCGTCCAGATACGCCGTCATCACGCGCACCGCATAGTCGCTGCGAGCGGCAGGAACGGCGTGATGCGCGTCGCACATGGCTCGCGTCGACTTGTCGACCAGTCGCATGTTCATCCGATCCTCCAAGAAACGCGGTTGCAACGGCATTCACGGACAAACAATATTTACCCAGTCATCCAGATAGGGAAGGAGGTGCGGGTAGGCGCCGAGATTAACTGGATCGTGTCGGGTTGTCTTGCACGCGGTTCCACCCTAAGCACGTTGCAGTGACGTATATATGACACACCTGCGAGTCTTTCCCGCCACCGCGCTTCACAGGCCTCGAACACGGCATCCCACCACACAAACCGATTGGTATAATGACTGCCAACATCCACAATCGCCACACAGTCGCTCATCAATCAATGAGCGATCATGCAAATCAAACTTTAAAAAAAGCAGAAACAAACATGTTTCCTCACAATTTTATTACAACAAATCTAGAGATCGTAGGAGAGAAAATAACGATTGAGTCTCTTCATTTTCATCACATTGCGAAGACGCCTATGGATCTGCTGCGGATCAAGAACATGATCACTGCCAACAAATGGGTTACGGTACCTTGTAACTGGGGTTATGGTACTTTTTATTCAGATACGAGTTGCATAAGAACTTCCTGCTCGACATCAAACAGATGCTGGACAGTTCGCGTCTCTACAACGGAGACAACCACGTCATCACAGAAGCGGCGATGGAGGTCCTGTGAAATAGGGTTAGGGTACGAATATGTACACTTACACTGTTATTCACATCAAGTAAGGAACCAATACCACATCGAGTGGCAAAAACCGGAAGAATGAGTGTGCGAGCGAGATAGGACGAGAAGAGCCTTTGATTCACTGGCGAAGCGCCGGTGTCAGAGAGTATATATACGGGCGAATCGCGTCGCGTCCGAGCCAGCGAGCGGAGAGAAGCAGAGGCGTGCGAAGTTTGTGCCTGAGTGATAGCCAGAGAGTAATAGTCAGAATGGAATGAGTACTCACGGTCGGCTAGCGTCTTGTACGTGTTCAGGTCGGCCTCACTGTCGAGTCGGATACCCGCGAATGTGAGCGTGCCAAACTGAATGAGGCGAATGAGAGAGAGAGAGAAAGAGAGAGAGAGAGAGAGAGAGAGAGAGAGAGAGAGAGGGAGAGAGAGAGCAAAGAGAGGATGATGCCAGCCCTGCTCAGCCCGTCGCCGCCGACACCCTCGACTCCGCCGCCGACTCACCCGCTACTGTGCCGCCGCTCATCGCCAGCGCCCTCATCAGTACGTGATCTGTTGTACCAGAATCCCGATACACTCTCGCGCCTAGAACAACGAAGGAGTCGTCGAGTTCTCGTTTCCCTATGCGATGGATGCCCAGAAGTCTGAGATCACCGGAGCCAAGAATCTCGCCGGATCGACTAAGGTACAGTAGCAGGGTCACTGTAGTAGTATTGTACATACCTACCGTATTGCTTTTCACACACAACACACATGCCACAACACACAGGGCTTCTGGTGCGAGTGGTTGCAGTTGAAGGACCATTTCGAGTAGTCGGAGGACCGCCAGACACCCGCTCGTCGGATTCCTCAATATCCCATCGATATCAGTCGATATCGATGGATTATCGCCTTTCCCGTCCCCGAACTCTATGTGCGTGTCAGAGACGAGTGGCCCTCACGCAAACTCCTCAAGTGAGTCGCCCCGCCCCTCCATGTCCCGCCCACCGGTTCCTTCATGTAGGTGACTGGACTCGCCGTCACAAGAGTGTCGCCTGATCTACCATGAAACAACTAACAACATACGATACCCTTTCTCACTTTACTCTCGCACTGATTACCTTTTTCTCATTTAACATCGACATTTAGTACTAGTTTATTCGGTTTGTGAGTTATATTAGAAACATTGTGGTGGTGTGTGCATGTATACTGAATTGTACGAATAAAAGAATTTCCATGCTTCTTCTTTTGTTTGTGCTGAACTGATCACTGAGCATTAAATTGCGATCAGCCTCTTCAAAACACTCCCGAACACCCGCAAAAAACTTGAATTAGATGTGCCTTTTATCGCCCCAGAACACTTCCGAAATGTTTGCGGAATACTCCGTCATACCTTCGAAACACTTCTGAATTGTGTTTATGAGCGGGGCCATCGTGTTCTTTCTTTCTTCCGTCGGTCCGCTCACCGGTTGCACTCTTCTTCACTGCAGCGGCGATGTGAGAACCGGGTGTGCGAGAAAGAAGCAGAGTGCACAACTGTGTCCCCAGTCCCTATTCGGCAAGACAGTCGTGTGCACGATTTACCTGCCTTTTTGCCCTACGTTTCTCGCTGTTGCGATTACTCGATTACAACATTGTATCTGTTTTTGAAATGTCTATGAAGAGTACTTCAAACGGGGAGAATCTAAATTCTTAATCATGCCTTCGCTTGATTTTTTCTATGAAACAGAGAGAGTGAGAAAGTTTCGTTCTTTTTTGTTCTTCGCTCTTCTCAAATTGGATTTGTTGCCTTCCGGTAGGCCTCCCGGTCGGCTTTCAAAAATTGGTGCGGAACCAGTCGCTGAGTCGAGCCCATGGATCGACAAAGCCGGCACTCCTCAGAATTCTAGAGTCGGTTACGGTCTTAGTCTTCTTACACCAGTCTTATTAGGAACCCATGACTCTGGGTGGTTTCCAACGGTGAAACTTTCAGCCGCCGCCCCGTTGCCACCCGCGCGCAACTCGAGCCGGGTTTATGCCACCCGTGACTCCGTGCGAGAGAACTGTGCGCGCGAGGCAACGCATGAGAGATCGCAGATTATGATCTGTTAGCCTATGCTCTCGTTTTTCTATTAGACACAACTCAAGAAAATCGCTAGCTCAAATCAGCCGCGACGGGCGTAGCCCCGCTCACTGGTCTCGAAAAGAAGTGGGCGGAGCCATGGGTGGAGCCTCGCTTGATATAGTGGTCCTGTCACGATCCACGGAATCGGATGTGTTTTGTGTTTTGGTAACACGCTCCGCGCGAGTCGCGCGGTTTTGTAGCGCAGCTCCGCTCACCTACAAATTATTAACTGTGAATCGCCGTGACTCTGTTCGCATCGGTTTCATCTTCCCTCATTTTTGTCACCCATCAGAAGACGAAGACAATCGCTCTGCTCAGTCACATGGAATCAGATTCTATGTATGACAAAAGTGACATCATCACCATTATCATATCCAAGTGGCATCATACATGTGCTCCTGATCAGTATGGTGAGAGTGCGAGAGCGCAGACGGCGCGCCGGTCGATTGGGAAGGGGAGTCGATTGGCGGCAGTGTGAGGGTGTCGCTTGAACTCGCGCGCTCTCTCTTTCTGTTTTGTGCTGCCACCACTTTCTATCCATTGACCGCTAGGCCATAATTCTTGCTTCGTTTTTATTCTCGGCTCGCAATCGTTACCCGTTCGGCATTGCCGTTTTTGTCGCGCGTTCCCTGTTCTCTTTCTCTCTCACTTTCGAGTAGGCTGTTTATGATGTGAAGTGGATGGGCTGGTGTCATCATTCGGCGAGAGTGCGGTTCACTCTCTCTCTCCCTTCTCTATCTCTCTCTCTCTCTCTCTCTCTCTCTTTCTTTCTTTCTTTCTCTCTCTCTCTCTCCTCTCTCTCTCTTTCTTTCTCTCTCTCTCTTTCTCTCTCTCTCTCTCTCTCTCTCTCTCTCTCTCCTCTCTCTCCACTCGGCGGCCGATCGATATGCTGATATGATCCTCGCTGATTCACACTCGATTCACGCATGTGTGCTCCGCGCAATTTGTCTGTCCAGTTGAGCGCTGATTTCCATTGATCCAGACTCACAAATCGCGCATTCCAAACGCGCCGGTTACATATAGCTTATTTTGTTCTGTAAGTCCTGTTATGTATGTGTTGTCAGAATGTGCGACGAGCAGTGGACATGGACGAGCCAGGCCACAATTACGGTCGGAGAGTACAGGAAGAGGGAGGTGAGTGGGGGATGGAAGGAGAGAGAGGGGGAGAAGAAGAGATCTCTTTTCAGATGACTGTTCTCCGTCCCTCTGACCCCATCGAGGAGGAGAAACCGTTCTCGGATGTGCCCACCAACCAGGTGACCCTTTTCAGCGTTTGTTTTGTAACGCATAATACAAAACTCTTTCTATGTATCTTGGGGGCGAAAACGACGATTTCCTTCTTGCTTTCAGGCGTCTAGTGTGTGTTGGAATCCCGTCGGAGAGGACGACGAACTGAACACAACCCTCGAGGCAACCATCAACGAGGAGAAGGACAGTCACCAGGTAGGCATGGAGTGTTTCGGATATTGATTGGTTATATCGATTGGTCAAGGGGTGGTCAGTCTCTCCAAACTACTTCAAACTACCCCCGAAATGCCTTGCAACTACTTCCAAAATGCCTTGCAAAACGCCTTCAAAACACTTCCGAAATGCCTCCCAACTACCCCCAAACTGTCTTGCGAATAGATTCTCTCTTCAGAAATGCCCTCCGAAATGCCCTCGGAAATGCGCTGCTCAGAAATGAGGCACTCAAGAGTGTAACACGGCATGATATAAAGATCAGCGTGTGTCCTCCATTGCTCAGGCGGTAGAGCGTCCGCCTGTCAACCAGACGGTCCCGGGTCCGGATCCCGTTTCTTCCAAAACATTTTGTTCACTCTGACACAATGTCAGAAGGATAGTGAATGGGCACAAATAAAAGTGCCCGCGGTAGTGTTGTGGCTATGATGTGGCCGTGACAAGTGAGTGACCGTGGTTCGAATCCCGCTTCCCCATATTGTTTTGCCGATCTCGTTTAAACATTTGCAAAATTCATAAAATACATGGGCAAAAACATTTTGGAGCAGTGAGATTCGAACCCCTGTCACTCAGTTGGCGCGCCCGCATCGTAGCCACTACACTACCGCGGGGCATATGTGCTCAAAATCCATTCACTATCCCCTGACTCATAATCAAGACCGGCAAAATATGGCGGAAGCAGGATTCGAACCACGGTCCAAAAATCATAGCCACAACACCACCGCGGGCACTTTTATTTGTGCTCAAAACCAATTCACTATCCTTCTGGCATTGTGTCAGAGTGAACAAAATGTTTTGGAAGGAACGGGATCCGAACCCGGGACCGTCTGGTTGACAGGCGGACGCTCTACCGCCTGAGCAATGGAGGATACCCATTGATCTTTAAATTATGGTTTGTCACACTCTTGAGTGCCTCATTTCTGAGCAGCGCATTTCCGAGGGCAGTTCGGAGGCATTTCTGAAGGGAGAATCTATTCGCAAGGCATTTTGGGGCTAGTTATGAGGCATTTTGGAAGTGTTTTGAAGGCGTTTTGCAAGGCATTTTGGGAGTAGTTGCAAGGCATTTCGGGGGTAGTTTGAAGAGACTGACCGCTACTTTATCGATCGCTTGCAGGAGGTTCTGGTGATCCGTCGGTGTCCGGTGTGGGCAGTTGCCGCTCAGCCGCCCGTCTTCTACCAGAAGATCACAGTCCGCAAGCCCCAGCGAGAGACGTGCGCCCAACAGTGAGACCACGCCCACGCAGACCACGCCCATTTTGATGTCGTGAGTTCTATTTCATACTCGCTACGCTGTGATATTTCCACTTTAATATCTTCTGTTTCGTAATAGTGCCACTTTGATATCCAAATTTTGTCGTTTCCGTGTACCATATTTGCCAAAGAGTTTTCTCGAGTTTTACCAGACGTTCATTCACGTTCGTATCCTCTTGTCACAATTTATGCCACTTTCTACCACGCGGTGCTCTGTATACACAATTATTCTGTGATGTTTTATCCCTCGTTTTACCGATAAACGTCTTGTCTTGGATTGACGGTTAGTCGAGTAGCGTTGTGAGATGAATGGGAGGTGAGACGTGAGCAGAGATGTGCTGATGACCTCTTGTCCGCTGGCGTGTCATTTGCTTCGTTGCCTGTCCGCTGAATGGCCGATCCTCTCTCCAGTCTCCACCTCCCTTCCACACCCATCGACAGCAAGATCATGCAGACACAGCGCGAGGTCGAGGAGGTACGCCCCGCCCCCACAAGCCCCGCCTACTTCCTCCTCCTAGGTGATGTCGATGATGCGCAGCAATATCGAGAAGCTGTCCGAGCGCAGCGAGAAGCTCGAGCACCTCTCCCAGCGCGCAGGTAATCGAAAGACGATCGATAGTCAATCGATAATGCGTTTAGAGATGCTCGAGGCGGGCGCCGCCGATTTCCAGCAGCGCGCCAACAAGGTATACGGTAGATTACAGTGCATGTACGTACAGTAACGGATGGAGGATTACGTTAGTCAGTACTGGATTACGGTAGTCTACGGTACCCGTTGGCAGGTGGCCCGCGATCGCTGGCTGAAGAACAAGCGCACCACGCTGCTCATTGCTTGCCTCGGCGCTGTCGTTGTCCTCTCAGTCATCGGTACGAGGTCCCCCTTCTCTTTCTCTCTCCCTCTCCTTCTCTCCCTCTCCCTCCCTCTCCCTCTCTCCCTCTCCCTCCCCTCTCTCCCTCCCCCTCTCTCCCTCCCCCTCTCTCACTCTCCCTCCCCCTCTCTCTTCCCTCTCTCCCCTCTCTCTCTCTCCCTCTCTCTCGTCTCGTGGTTGCGGTCTCGTGACACATACCCTTTCAGGATTCGTCTTCTCCTAAGCCCCCTCTTCCAAGTTACCGTATCCACGTGATTTATGATTATATATGGTTTATTCGCATTGCAAACTGGATAAAAAATAATATTAATAATAATCGCTGTAAATCTTTCTCATTGCACATTCTATGATATGTGTCACGTAATACATCAATATGGGATAACAACAAAACTACCGTAGTATACACACGAAAACAACGTGGGTGGTCCGCGGGACCGACTGGGCATTCGACGAGCTCGCAGAGAACGCGTCAAATCGATGAATCGACAATCGAAGGGACGCGCCACTCGGGCCACATTCTGGCTACAGCTGCTGCCTCGGCTACCGTACTCTGTATATGCAAGGCGAGAAGGGTGGGTGTGATTCGGTAGATCAGAGTGAGAGAGTGAGAGAGAGTGAGAGAGAGGTAGATCAGTACGGGATGGGGAAGTCGATGGGCGCGGTGTCGTGTATCCGACTGAACGCGAGCGCATCGAACTCGCTGCTGCTGTGCGAGTGGGCGGGGAGTGTGGGGGCGGGGCCTGAGTGGGCGGAGTCGGGCAGGGCGCCCGGCAGGGAAAGCTGCAGCACTGCGTGCAGGCCGGGAGGCAGGTTGAGTTGCTGTCGCACGGCGCAAAGCGCCTCCACTCCCACGCGATGGAAACTATCGAAGCGAGCGATCTGGAAGAGGGTACGGTAATGGTGATTGATTACAGTAACTCATGGCAGTATTCTAATCTACAGTAAGCCCAAGTACCGTACCTGCTGGACGACCTTGGCGAGCTTGTTGGGGTTGCTGGCAGAGCAGTGATCCTTGAGAGCATTCACGACCGAAGACTGCACTTTGTCGATAGCGCCCTTATCCGAGAGGAACGCAGAGAACGGGTCTACAAGAGGCAGGCGTCATCTCTCTCTTCCCCTTTCTCTTCCCTCTCTCTCCCTCCCTCCTCTCTCTCTCCTCTCTCTCTCTCCTCTCTCTCTATCTCTCACCGTCGTTGATCTGGTATAGGCAAAGCGCGAGGAGGGCGCAGAAACACTGCGGTTCCCATTCCATCACCGCACGGAAAGGCGCCCACTCAGAGCTGGAATAGATACATGACTCTCTCTCTCTCTCTCTCTTTCTCTCTCTCTCTGCCTCCCTCTCCACTCACCTCACAGCCCTTGCGAACGCGGCGAATGGCTCGGGCATATCTGCCAATGCGATGCTGTCCAGACTGTCGAACTGGATCAGCTGATCCGAGGGCATCCTGAAGGGGGGATGGTGAGAGAGAGAGAGAGAGAGAGAAAGAAGAGAGAGATAGAGAGAGAGAGAGCTCACCTCTGGCACATTCGAATGGCCATAACAGGGAAGAATGCGCGGGCAAGCATCGCCTGTTGGTCGACAGGCGACAGGGTATTCGTTCCAGGAAGACGGAGAAGGAACGACTGCAAGGGGTTCGTTGTGTCTGCTCTCTCCCCCTCTTTCTATCTCTCTCTTTCCCTCTCTCTCTCTTTCTATCTCCCCACCTGCAGCTGTATGTAGCTCTGCTCGAGAATGCCCAGCAGGTGCGGCAGGGCGATGAACTTCTGCAACGTCTTCGTGCCCTCTGTCTCTCCCTCCCTCCCTCCCTCTCTCTCCCCCCTCTCTCTCTCTCTCTTTCTCTCTACTCACATGTGGTGGATGGGCGTCTGCAGTGGCTCGCACCATCTCGTGTGCCCTGACTATGACTGCGAGTAGTGGGAGAGGCGGGGATGGGGGGTGGTCGGCTGAGGCAGCGGGCACGCGGGACTTGGAGGAGAGACGACCCCGCCGACCGGACAGCGAACCGTGTCGCACGACTGCAAAGGAATGAGATATGTTCAACTTGGTCAGAGAGCGTGCGGAGTACGGTTGTCGTTTTCCACCCTTGTACACCCGAATCCTTCCATCATTTAGACGTTTTCCTACACATATTCACATTCAAGTCACTATTTGCAATACATCTACGTGAGCAATTGTTCTCGACTGTGGACTTATACTATACGCACTATTCACAACCATGGTTATTGATCTGGGAGTGTGGAAATACACGTTTCCATCTTCTACTTTTTTTGAAAACTCCTCGCGGCAGCCGATTACACTATAGTTAACACCGCACACCTTAGGGGCTCTTAATGAACCGAAGGATCAATTCTTTCTTCCCCCTCTCTCACTCTTTCACTCGTTCTCTTGCCACGTGGCTACGAGGCGCTCACAAGGCTAATCTTATAGATTTCGCACTAGAAAATAATTACACATGTCACCTGTTGTTATGGATTCTGGAAAGGAAATTGAATGATTATCGACTGATTATCGATCCAATCTCGATATTCGACTTTCGACCCAACCATCCCCGTTGCTAAACAATGCTTCTCCCAGCGTTTAGTCCTTGTGGTGTACCGTATGAACGTGTTGTATAGTCAGGATATAGCGATTCTGGATAAATGATTGATTGATTGATTGATTGATTGTCACCTATACGATCGAAACACACTAGGGTCTGAAAAAAGAGTCTCGTATCTGGATTCACAGGCTATCTGGAAGAAGAGCGATACCTATGATCTGGATTAGTGAATGAGAGTGGGAAATGTCGCCGAGGCAGAATGCCAGTATCTCCCTCTTGCCATATCAGTCATATCACGAGGTGATAGCGAGGCATGCCCCGAGGCATAATCCTGTTTTCCTCTCTCCCTCTTTCTCTCTCGACAGGCGGATAAGCAGTCCTATTGTTTCATTCAAACCGGCAGCCGAGAAATGCGGGATACACGCCATCCAATGCACACATTCCTTTTCTGCGACTCACAAAAGAGGTAATTCGACCAGACTGCCCGATCAGAGACCGTCTGCGCACGTCTATGCTCAACTTGGAAAAGGTGCTTCGGTTGGCGGTAAGGAAAGTGGCGAGGTCCAGTCAAGAGAGTCTAGTTGCGGTCTGTGATTTGAATGAGGTTGGGTGCGCGTTCTCGGTGCGGGTCAAAGGATGACTGTGTGTGTCTGTGAGTCTGTCAGGTGCGCGCTGGCTGGAGTGAGTGACTCACTGACTGCTCGGTGCGCGGCCGTGCCACCACCGCATGTTGTTACTCCCACACAAGCAAAGACGCGCCTAGTGGAACGCGGTGCACTTTGCCGGAAACTCTTCACCGTAGATCGCACTCATTCAGCATAGTGAGATTCTTCGACAACTGCAAAACTGCCTGCACAACTCACTCTCTTTGACCATGCCGACTTCGAGGCACTTCTGATAGCGGCAGTACTGGCAGCGGCTCCTGTACCGCTTGTCGATCGGACAATTCTTCTGACCAGCACACACGTACTTGGCCTTCTTCTGCACGGTACGCTGAAAACACTCATTCTTTGTCTGTTTATTTGTTTATTTGTTTGTCCACGAACCTTGAAGAATCCCTTGCAGCCTTCGCACGTGCGCGCCCCGTAGTGGAGGCAGACGGCCCTGCAGAGGGGTACGGTAAGGCTACAGTACACCTACAGTACACCTACAGTATCCGATCACCTACAGTTACAGGCCAGTACATCTACAGAACACCTACAGTACACCTACAGTACCCGATCACCCACCTGTCATTGCACACCGCACACAGCTTGTCCTCCTCGCTCTCCTGTGTGGAATCAGCCGACGGGGCGAGGGCCGCAGACGCTGATGTGAACGGCAAGGAGGGGTATCTGAACGAGCTTGTTTACGTGTTTGTTTACTTGTTTACTCCACTCACTGTCTAAGCATGTAGTTGTTGTGTGTGAATGCGTGTGGGGACGCGGCTGAGATGGGGGAGGGGGTGCCGGTGTGAGAGTTGGTGGAAGAGGAGCTGAACACGCCCTCATTCACCCTGCACCCTCTCAAAGACACACTGTCTCTTTCCTCTCTCTTTCCTCTCTCTCTCTCTCTCTCTCTCTCTCTCTCTCTATCCTACCTGTTCGTTCCGTGACTGCCGCGACGACTGTCCACTGTCGTGCAGCCAACCTGCAGTTGCTGCTGCTGGAAAAAGAGAAGGTCAGCTCTCTCTCTCTCTATCTCTCTCTCCCTCTCCCTCTCCCTCTTCTTTCTCTCTACCTGTATTTGCTGTGGTTGGTAGAATGGGAACTGCATCATGTTCATTGACGGTGGAGGCATGAAGTCGCATTGTCCAAGAGAAGGCGGGAGACTGAAGAACTCACTATACACTTATACCACTGCACCACGCGACACTGCACTACGCAACACTACGAAACACAGAGTGAGCTTCTATCGTGAATTTGGAAGGACAGAAAAACCAAATCTCGTGATCATAATTGAGAAACATGGGATTTGTTGTGCATACGGTATCTTGTTCATATCAAGTGAGACAATCTCGGCATCTCTCGGCTTTACACACCCACAACACAGCTTTCCTCTCGCGCCGACTTTTTTGTGTGATGGTTTTGCATCTGGAAGAGAGGCGATAACATCGCGCACTCTCGTCTTACAAAGAATGATTTGCATATCGATAAGCAGCGTTGTTTGGCAGACTGGCAAGGCGCGTGTGATGAGTGGTTCGGCGAGTTGCTATTAGTGGAGACCCCAGGGGGTACTCGGCATAAACTAGTCAACTAGTGTGGCAGAGAACCAAAATCAGCGAAACAGACAGAACTCAACCTGGTTTAACATATATATATAGAAAGAATATATAACTATATAGGCTTGTGGGACATGCGGAAATGACAAAAGAATGTCAAAAAGAAACCTTTCACTCCCTTCAGTTTTCGAGTCACATTCACATAAACTCGACATTCACCGATTCTGCACAACGAAAGAGTGTTTCTAACGTAGTAGGTGAAAGGAAAAGACGCTTGAACAGATGGATCGGAAGTAGATCAAACTCACAAAAAGGGCGGCTGCGGTACGTAGGCGGGGTTGAAGAGCATGGTATCGCATTTGGTGTCCATGTTTGAGGTAGGCGGCTGAAATCAGTAAACTAATTAACAATCAAACACGATTATAACAAAGTAATTATGAAGTA
The DNA here is from genome assembly GCA_963966185.1 of Rhabditoides inermis. Lineage (NCBI taxonomy): Eukaryota > Metazoa > Nematoda > Chromadorea > Rhabditida > Rhabditidae > Rhabditoides > Rhabditoides inermis. Next base: position 407,767 of record CAWZYM010000076.1, on the reverse strand, counting down.
GTAGGCAGATTAGCCTGCCGCCTAGTGGAGCGCGGGCTGTCAGGAGTGATGCTTGGAGGGGCGGGGCCGCCGGCCCGACCGCGCTACCGTATACCCCCTAGCCCCAGCCCCCTTACACCACATGATACGTCGAAATATGAAGTTGTGCTTCGAGTGTGTGATTATAAAATCTAATTTGAGACACATTCATTTCTAGAGATGGAAAAATGACGAGGGCTCTGGGCAAATGACGGTATTTTGACGGGTGAGTGGCAAAGTTGACATATCGCGATATGTCGCGGTATTAGAGCGATCAATCCGGGCACATGTGCGCGAGAGAAGAGAGAGAGGGGGGGGAAGGAGAGAAAGAGAGGGGAGAGAGGGGGGAAGGAGAGAGAGAGAGAGAGAGAGAGAGAGAGAGAGAGAGAGAGAAAAAAGAGGGTGGTCAGATGCATGCGACTTTCTGAATGGGAAACCCTAGCACAATAGTATAGAGGGAAGTTGGAGGGAAAGCGGCCCGATACGCTTCAAACCTCGCCGCATCTTCGCAGAGACTACGCTGTTTTACGGAATTTGCATATGATCCAGGAAACAACAGGTTACTACAGCCCAAATGTGAGTTGGACAGCTTCGCGAGTGAATCAACACGAGACGATTCATATCCTCAAGTTTTGTGAGCGAAAAAGCTCATCTCAGTGATGATCACACAAATATTGATTAGGAAGTTATAATGTGACATTAAAGGTTTTAACATTAAAGAATAGTTTCCCGTCACATTAAACAATTGTCACATTGAAAAGTTGTCGTTGTGAAAGTTGTTGTGACGTGAATTTTCAAATGGTTGTTGTGCTTTTCCGGTAGGTTTGTGCGCTCTCTTGAAGCTGATTCATGTAAGGAAGTCAGACCATCTTTGGTGTGCATGCCCCCCTCTCTCAAACACACATGTGTTTCACAATCAGAATGAAGCCAGAAAGCGAATTGGGAGGTCCGATCATCGATCCACAACTTGTGCACGCAACACCCGCAGAGAGTTGAACGCGAATAAATGCGATCATGGTCAAACCCGTGACGTCACAAAACCACCGTACCCCCTACAGTATCGGTGCGGTTTGGGTGATGTCTCCTGACTGTCGCCAGTCGACGTCGATCGGCATTCAACCTGGATTAGGCCCCTTTCAACCCATCCATTTACCCATTTGTCAGATTACCCGTCATAGCGAATAATAGGAAGGAGAAAGCCGCTCTTATTCTAGGTATGCCATTTGCTAGCGTGAAAAGGAGTGAAATCAAGCAGCCATCACGCGAGAAAGCGAACTGAGTGCTACTATACGGTATGGACAGCATATAGGTTGCGGGAACAGCGTTCAATAGAAAGGTCCGCAGTACTTTCCGGAGTGACGGACTGTGGTGGTGGCTACCGTAATCCTTACCTCAGTGTTGTTCCGTCCGACTCCAGAGCAGGAGGGTGTGTTCTGCTGAAATGATGGGCATTGACTGACGAGAACGGCTGCTCTCTCACGCTATACTCAATTGTTTCCATTCATGCGTAGCAAGTGCGCGAAGCGTGAGCATGTGTGGTGATTGTGTATTGTGATAATGTAGTTTTTGTCGAAAAGAGAGAGAGAGAGACGGACACCCTCTCCTATTGTACTCGTTGTGTGCTCATCAGCGCGAGTGCTCGCACCCTTGTCTCGGAGGGCCTATTAGAATCGTCAGGAAGTGTGGATCTTGTGATGTACACAGTGCATGTCGAGAACAGGAGGGTGCGTCCACAGTGCATTGCGCACACTGTCAATTGGACTCGAGGGACTGCCGAGGCGTGCCCCTTCTAGAAGCACGCCCCGCCACAACGTCTAGAAGGCGGGCAGGGGATCGGTTCGTGCTCGCAAGATCCCGCATCGCAACAACGATCCAATAGAATTGGGTGACTGGAGAGTCATTTCGAACCATAAGACATGAGGACGTAATAGCGGTGACTCATACCCATATTATCGCCCTTATTGGCAATATGCAACTTCACTTCATCACTTCAGTGGAGATGCGATAATAAGTTATCACTGCTCTGTGGTAGGATTGAGAGTTCTCTCTCTCTCTCTCTCTCTCTCTCTCTCTCTCAAGGCGTACCGTACTGATCACATTGTGCAGTAGGTAAAGATAAATGACAATCGGAGAAGTCGATTCGCTATTACCATCTCGAATTACCTCGGTTTTAGTCGTGAAAGATGGATGAATGTCAAACGTTATGCTTGCCGAGAGAGAGAGAGAGAGAGAGAGAGAGAGAGAGAGAGAGAGACCGGGGGTGTCTGTAACGGGCTGACGGGCACGAAAAAAACCACGGCGCAAAAAGGTGTGGGACCCCGAGTGAATAAGCAGAGAACGGGAGATGCAACATTTGAATCAACACTTGACTTGTGCTTATCAAAACAACCCACCTCAAACTGTTCGAGGATCCTGTCCAGGTCGGAGTCTCCGCTGCGAGAACAGGACGGGCCTTCTGCAAAGTAAACAAGTAAACAACTTGTGAACAGACATTTAGAAGAACACAAACTACGCTCACAGAAACCTATCAACAACTCACTGAATTGAAGTGTAAAGGCTAGTGGGCCTATGGGGAACATATTAACAGTGAGTTTGTGGTGAGAGACGGGGAGTGAGTGGATCGAGACGTGGAAAGTTCGAATCGACGGAAGAGACTAAGAGAGAGGAGAGTGCGCGCAAAAAGTGAATAGAAAGGCATTTGCATGAAGCCAAGAAGCATGTGAACGGGTGAGAGCATGCGAGAGAGTGTGTGGATGGAGGAGGGCGCAGACTCGTCCGGTCAGCCAGTCTCTCAGAGTGTCCGTACCAAGTGCAACCGTCTCGTCATCTATTTCTCACTCTGTCAAAAATTTTGGCGTTTTTTCCAGAGACACAGCGATTGACTGATCTGACTACAATGAAATGTTTTTTTTTGTGAAACGGAGAAAAGTGAGATTCTCTTGTAACAACGTGATCTACGCATTTTCATAATTGGGTGATCAAAACATGAATAAAGAAAAAGATAACTATTGAACACCAACACACGCTTGACACAAAGGAAATATGCTAATGTGCCAGACGGAGTAGAGAGAGAGGGGGGGGGGGGAGGGGGGTGAGAGGGAGAGGGAGAAGGAGAGAGACAGAGGAAGATGGAGAGGACTATATCTAAGTTTGCAGAAGAAGCTCGCTATAACACCATGATCAGTATCACTCGGATTTTGAATGGATTTCTATGAATCAGACGGAGGAAAGCACTTGCCGACCAGACATTAAGGATTAAGACCGAGACGCGAGACAGAGACGGGGCAGAGAGAAAGAGAGATAAAGATAGAGATAGAAATAGAAATACATCATACGTTATAGCAATCATAAAGTTTCCCTCCCACTGGTGGCATTTACATTGGAAGAGACGCTCTATAATAACGAAACATGCATTGTGCACATATGTACATTTTTTACCTCTCAATCTCAATACCCTTAAATAGTCTTTATTTATATATATATATATATATATATATATATATATATATATATATATATATATATATATATATATTTCCACGAGTTTCATTCCCAAGAGGACCATTGTTTGCCACTGTTCTTCATGTACAACAAAAGAGTACAATACTGTTTACTACTATGATTGAGAGAGTGAGTGAGAGAGAAAGAAAAAGAGAGAGAGGGGAAGGGGAGGGAGAGAGACTCACGGTCACAGGGTCGCATTGATAGATCGGCGGGTTGATCGGAGCTCTCGGAATTGAATAGGTCGTCCAAATCGATATCGTCCAATGAAGCCATCTGAAATATTAAATTATTTCCAGCGTTTAATTAACATTAGGTATGTTGCTTGCTTGCTGTTCGCGTTCAAAACGTGTAATATGCAATTGTTTCGTAGCTTACCGGAACCTGACTCTCTCTCTCTCTCTCTCTCGCTCGCTCTCTCGCTCTCTCGCTCTCATTAAAACTTTCAACATCTGCATATAAGCGGTTCTCGACGTTGAATATAGAATGTACGGATGTGGGCTGGTAATATGTAGTTCCGCCGTTCACTAGTCACAGTGAGCAAAAAACGCAATACTACTTATGCGAAACACACTATTTTTCATCGATTTGAATTTAACTAATCAATACATGACTCACATCGGAATCCAATGACGGAGTCGGTGAGTAGAAAACGCTGATCTAAAAAATAAAAATTCTATATAAAGTACGTGAACCACCTAAATAAATTGATGTACCGTTTACTTTAATATTACGCTATATCTCGAGTGGAAAGGGATTTGTGTGTGTGAAGATAAAGATGTTGCTTAGAGAGAGAGAGAGAGAGAGAGAGAGAGAGAGAGAGAGAGAGGGGGGGGAAGAGAGAGATGAAGAAACATAAGGAGAAAGGGAGAGAGAAAAGAGAGGGAGGAGAGTTAAGAAGATAGTTGACGCAAAGTAGCTATCCCATCTTTGGACCATTGAGAGAATCCTTTCCCCAAGTACCGGAAAGCGTGACTAACTGCAGCAAAATCATTCACAATGATCACTTTTTGTCTTTGACCTCTGACTCACGAACGGATCGGTGTGGGAGTGGTTTGCGTGGGCGGGGCGTGGCGATTGGTCGCTGCTGATTGGTCGCTGCTCGTAGGCACACCACATCTAGCACATCAATGCGTGAAACGCCTGAAAGTACATCGCTTAGAAATGGAACACGAAAAAAACTTTGTGCATAATTAATGAACATGTGTACTATAACGTAATTATAGCGCCCAAAATGCGTGTGAAAGTCATATGGCGAGAACACAATATAAATCAATAATGAATGCATCACGAATTATTTCAAGATGACAAAATTTCAGGTGATCAATCGATATGAGACTAGAACAACCCAATTTGTGGAAAAGACAAGAAGATGTTTGCTGATCGCCCAGTAGTAGACGGCGGCTCCGCTTTGGTTATCGATTCTCTCTCTCTCTCTCTCTCTCTCTCTCTCTCCTTTCCTAGTACCATCCGTGATCTGCTTTGATAAAACACAAACAACAATCAGAGGGCACATTCCTGAATACGGTAATATGTAAATTTTCGAATACATTGAAACGTCATCGCTAAAAAGGCTCAAGATAAAAGCTATCCGAAACATTGCAAAATCAGGAGGAAATTGCAAAATCAAGAGATAGGAGGAGATTTCGTGAAGTGATTCGAACAGTGAAAACAACCGAAGATGGTTTCGGGACACGTAGATAATACGAAGCATACGAAGACGCATCGTCAGTAGCAATGCGGAACTTCTCTCGCGCAGTCGCACCTAGGGCTTCTTGAAATTGAACTAAACAGGGATTATCAAGTAGAAAACTACGCTTGTCCCTCTTCTCTCTCTCTCTCTCGTAATGACGCACATTCTGAACACGCTAATACTAATTAGGTGCGAGGGCGGGTGGGATAAAGGGTAGAAACGTGGTGGTAGTGGGGGTGGATGCATATTTCCGGAGCGACAGACAACTCTGCAGAGTGATACGCACATAAATACATGATAGGTTCAAAGAGAAGTCGCTGGATCATTGAGAGAGAGAGAAGAGAGAGAGAGAGAGAAGAGAGAGAGAGAGAGAGAGAGAGAAAGAGAGAGAGAGAGAGAGGTGGATGCGGGTAATTGTCAATGAAGCGTCGCCCTCCCCCTATTCTAGACGCGGGCTATGGCGTCAAAATGACGTCCTCAAGTAAATATCCGCAAACACTGGGCTAATATCCGGGAAGGGGGAAGCGTACACAGGAACATAGCGGACGCGAAAAAGGATAATATGATGGGAAATGTATATCCATCGCTGCAACTGCGCAGCACACTGCAAGGAAATGACTATTGCAGATTCGGATTGACGATTACGCGAATATGAGGAGTGTCGGTGACTATACTGGAGCGATGTCTGATTTCTTCCCACTAACTTATGCATCCAACCCGGCGTGGTATTTAGAGCCAAAAGTTCATCGCAGCACATTCTTGGTAATTAAAATGCGAACAAGTGATAATTATAATTTCAGAAGGAAACGGAGGTGCAATGCGTATCGAAAAGAGTGCCTAGCTACTAAGTGAGAACTACGCAAGCCGTCTCATACGTAGCGGGTAGCGGGATTAGGATTATTGGTGTCATTGTGATATTTGCCACACCATTGTTTTCTTCTGCAATAAATAGAGAGCTGGCACATGGTGCGAAAGTATGAGAACAGAGGATCATTGACGGAAAACACGTGATAATCACAAACAGTGAAAGTCTGAACCCAGTGAGCTGCCTGCAGGCGAGTGAGTGAATGAGTGAGGTGAGCCAGTCTGGGTCCGCCTACTCCGAGTGAGAGAGAGGGAGAGAGGGAGAGAGAGGGAGAGAGGGAGAGAGGGAGAGAGGGAGAGAGAGATCGCCCCCTCCAGCAGCACCGGAAGTGCGCTAACTGCAGTCAGACATGACGAAAGAGTGCGCGAATCGAAGAGACACCAGACACACACCGCAGGCACGTCATCTGCGTGGGTTGGAAGGCGTCGAGATCAGTGGGTCGGAGCGAAGTGAACTTCGCTTGACAGCGTAGCAATACTAGTTTGCCAGTATGTGATAACAATCGGAATCGTTTCGAGAATGACACAGAGTGATTTTGCGAATACGAGTGCATGAGTGAGTGGGAGAAGGGCGAATGGTGCACAACACCTTATCAGTTTCAACCCTGAGAAGTGAGAGAGCGCAGCGTGCGAGAGACGACTTCCGGCGAGTGATGTGAGTAATGGTAGCGAAGATAAGTGATAAGCACCGGCTATCGCTGCAAAACAGATACAAATACATGTGGTTCAGTAGATCCATAACACACCGTCTCTTGCAACGAACATATGAGATTATGTGGGAATAAATTATCGAGGCATACATATTTCAGCGTGTTAGACACACATGTTGTTAGGCTAGGTGTACGGTAGTGGATGGGTGTGCGTGAGAGGTGCGCAGTGAGTGCGTGAGAGAGAGACGCACTGACCTCCTTATATACTCACCAGTCCAAATTAGCCAATCATCACCTCATCAACTACGGTTAAATCATAGCGACGTCAGTATGAGGAGGGCGTCATATGCGAGAGAAGAGCGAGAGAGCGCGGCATTGCGAGAGAGGCAGACGCAAGGGGCGGGGCTTGGTGCACGTGCGGGTGCAGTATTGAGCCAATCAGCGGCCGAGCCCTTCTCTCACTCTCGCAACCCACTCACTGAGCGGAAAAGAGAGAGAGAGAACTCTGATGCAACTATGTACGGGAAATACTAGGAACAACTGAGATGACATAGTTCCGGTCAGAGTAAAAGAATGCGCATGAGCTGCGAGAGAGAGAGAGAGAGAGAGAAAGAGAGAGAGAGAGAGAGAGAGACCATAACCGGTACTGTAATCTACTGTGATTGTACTGTTAGTGTTTTGCTAACCTCAGATTGATCATTGCATTCTCGGTTCAGGAAGGCGAAAAGGCGCGATAATCGGAGGGAAATGAGCATATATGGAATATATGCAAATGTGCTCACGCTTCATTTGCATGACACGTCTCACGCATTTCAGCGATCGAACATCGGGCGAGACGAAATCATGACATATGAAGTGTACACGAACTCCTTATATAGGTGGGGGAGGAGGTGATAAGAAAGTTTGTATGTACAAGATTAGGTGATTCATTACAGTGAAATGAGTCAGAAAGGTGAGAAGGACAGGATCCGGATAAAAGTGGGATTGTACATTTTGTGACATTTTGAACAGAATAGTCCCTAACTCACTCAACAGATCGTTGATGCAAATTCGCACAAAGTTGAACCGAAAAAATAACATGTTATCACTTTCACTGATTAGGGAATTAGGGAAAGTGAGTAGTGAGTCGTGCAGAAGTGGGGAATTTCTGAGCTAAATACATCTAGGTTAGGTCGTAGAGTGACCGGCAGATGTTTCCATATTCTACGTAACACAAAACTGAAAAGTTATTCGTGTAAGTAGCAGTTCTGATTGAGCAGAGACGGTAGACAGCCTCGTACAACTATGTAAATAGTAGAACATGTACAAGATAAACATTGTTTCATTTGTGTGGAATGCTGAGCATGTGTTATCAATGACTATTAGCGTGAAACAACATCAACAAAATGGAAAGATTATAACGTTTGAAGATTGAAAGTTGTGAATCTTAGCTCATCAACACATGTTGCAATGACATGTTGCATCGAGATTTCGGATGTAAAGCATAAGTAAACTAAATGAAAAAATCGCGTCCGGGCGCCATATGTCTTACAGTAGTGAGCGGCAACGAAATTCGTCAACAAATGAGTCGACCCACCGTCTACAGCCTCCTTTTATACGGCAGCTGCGTGGGAGGCCTTCAGACGGCCCAGATGACGTGCGGGTTGCGGGTCGCCCCGCCCCCTTTGATCCAACCCGGTGCTACGAATTAGAGTTATTGGTGGGCTGACATCAGAGCGCGGCGAGAGAGCGCGCGAGAGTGAGAGCGCGCAGAGGAAAAGCCTCCCCCACCCATTGGTCGTATTGAATTCGGAGAGGAGACGGGATGCGCGCCGAAAAAAAAGGAAAACGCATCAAATTAAAATATACTCAAACATGGGGAAGTGAGTGAAAAGACTGCAGATGCAGGTCAAATATAGAGTGTATGTGGGTGCAGAGTGGACGCGAAAAGTGCGGGGGCGGATAAGGAAGGGACGGACGGACTGCGAACTGATCCGAGGGCACAACCAAGAAGAAACAAACAACGGCGTTGTCAATGTGCGCAGCGCAACCCACTGCGACTTATATACCACCCGCTTTTTCCTCCAATTTGTCCTCAAGTTGTCGTAAGTAAGTTGCAATCAAGTGACTCGTGCTAATTAGTTGATGTCATGTGTGAGGTGAGTGAGGGGTGGAGGCGCGTCAATTGGAGCAGGTGGAATAGAGGGAGTACTCCACACAACATACTGCGGGGGAGAGAGAGAGGGAGAGACACGTGATCGAGTAGGGAACGTCTACTTAGAAGGCACGGCTACACGCATCCATCACACACATCAGACTTCAATGTGCAGAAGAAACGAACTGTTCATAAGTCCAGATCCACCGGAACACGTCCAGACTAGAAGGAACTCCCAGAACGTCCAGACTAGAAGGATCTCCCAGGATCGCTACGCAGCAGCTAGCACGTGGTCTACATAGAGCAGGTGAACCAGTGCACAAATGGATAATTTAATACTATACGGTACGCATTAGACTACACACACAAACACGCACAACACACTAATTACACTTGGACAAACGCCAGGACAGGTTGAATGAACATACATCTTTCAAACACACCGATTCTACGAATGTAGGAGGGAATCATTCATACCGTAGCTTCGACTACAGTGTACAGTACTTACTGCATCTACAGTACTTCTGAATCAGGGGCGAGCGGTCAACAACGAGGAACGGTCGTGTGATTGGGGCGTGAGTGGGCGTCTCTCACTCTCTATCTGCACATCCTTGTCTCAATTCAGCAAGATTCCCCCGATTCAATTAATCGTGTCGAGACCCGGAACCAATTCGGTTATGCTTATAGAAATTCGGAGACGCATATTGCGCGTCGCCGGACGGAACACAGATGGGTCCTTGTCCTCTCTGCAACATTCCTCGCCTATGACCGCGTCCTCCTCTCTCCCCCTCCCTCCCCTCTCTCTCCCCCCTCTCTCTATCCCTCTCTCCCTCTCTTTCTCTCTCCCCCTCCCTCCCCCCTCCCTACCCTCTCTCTCCCCCTCGCTATCTCTCTCTCTCTCTCTTATGACAGATGTTATGATATTTTTTATCGTGGGTCCACATCATTTGCAACGTCACAACAACTCACATTCAGGTTCGTATCGCCGTTTTTAGTTGCTGTAGACGTCACTGATAGACTGTGTGTGAAGCCATTCGATTTGTCGCCAGACGTTCATCAATCTTATCAGTGGATGGGTGATAGGAGAGCGTGAGCAGAACGGAAGGCTCATTCCCTGTGTCTATGTAGCTTGCAGGGGTGAGTCAGTACGATTGTTTTTGTTGCGAGGGAGTGAGTCATGGAGTATTCCCCGTACTCACAAAATGATAAGACGTTTGGTGCTGACGCACCGGAACGAGCACTGTCATCCAGGATCCGGGGGCCGACGAGAGGGGAGGGAGGGAGGGAGGGAGAGAGGGAGAGAGAGGAGGGAGAGAGAGAGAGAGAGAGAGAGAGAGAGAGAGGGAGAGAGAGGGAGAGGGAGAGAAGGGAGAGAGAGGGTGGTGTGGGAGGATAGTCATGCGTACGACACGACTTCGAGAAAGTGGATGCGAATAACCTCACAGACGCCAGTCCGCATTCGAATTAGAAACAGGAAAGCATCATCGTTGATGTGATCAAGGGAGAGAGGGAAAGAGAGAGGGAGAGAGAGAGAGGACAGAGAGGGAAAGAGAGGGGGGGGGCAGAGGGGGAGGGAGAGAGAGAGAGGGAGGGAGGGCATACGACACGTGAAGTGTGCTCGGAATAGGAATAACCAGGCTACTACGCAATTTGATGAGTTTCCAATAATTTCATGTGATGTGTTTTTTTAGTTGTCTCGGACCAATGAATGCGTTATCCTGCAACAAAAATCACCTCGTTTCGTCCGCTTGACTGCATCATTTTCTTATCTTCGGACATGCCGCTCTCTCTCTCTCTCTCTCTCTCTCTCTCTCTTTCTTTCTCTCTTTTTTTCTTTCTTTCTTTCTCTCTCTTTCTCTTCCTCTCCCTCTTCCTCTCATCGCAACGATCTGTTCGTTTGAGCGTTCATATTCGAATACAATAATATAGAAAAGACGAGGTCAACAAAATCGTTTCCGATTTTCCGTTTGTCTGAGATATTGTCAAAAGTGGACACATGTTTCACGCTCATTTTATCTCATAATTAGATATGTTCAACAATATTTTATACAATTATATGTTAAAGACACAGTGGCGCTTAGTTTTGACTTTGGAACATTGCTTGAGCCATATATACACGAAATAATCAAAGAAAACGCGAAAGAACGGCGTTTCCGCGTTACCTACACGCTTACCATCATGTGCACGTGCGAAGCTTGGTAAGGCGAATTCAAACTTCGCGCCGAAATGCTTATCCAAAAGCTCTGTGCGCATCACGTCGATATGAGTTCGACAGCACATGCCGTTGTAGTGTTGTGGTAACGCTCACGTTTCACTGACCAAGCTACGCTGGCTCGATTCCCGCTACGTGCAATCAGTTTTGCCAAGTTCTCATAAGTGAATTTCGATCAACCTTGGTTACACTAAACGCCCCTGTGCCTTTAAATGGAAAAGAGAGAGAGAAAGAGGAAGAATGAGAGTGAAAATAAGAGAGAGAGAGAGAGAGAGAGAGAGAGAGAGAGAAAGAGGAAGAATGAGAGTGAAAATAAGAGAGAGAGAGAGAGAGAGAGAGAGAGAGAGAGAGAGAAAGAGGAGAAAGGAGGGGTGCTTTGGGTGGTCCTTATCTCCATCCACCTTCCTTCATTGTGCATTCCCGAATCTCGGAAGGCCGCCGCCGCGCGTTCCGACTCTAAAATCCTTTCATTCCGCCCCCCTCCTCTTCCTCCTTTCCCCTCTCTCTCTCTCTCTCTCTCTCTCTTTCTCCGTGCTGCGAACCTGGATCTAGAATGCATCTCGATATTCGGTCCATAATTCATTGTGCTTCCATTGTGGCTAGTGGCTAGTCATGGGTCAGCCTCTCTCCCTCTCTCTTCCTCCCTCTCTCTTCCTCCCTCTCTCTCTCTCTCTCTCTCTCTCTCGACTTATGCCCTCCCGCCTCTCTCCCCCCTCTCCGAATTATATGGCTATTATGGGCATAGCCTTTCCAAACGTGCCCTCCGCCCTTCTAAATCGCCTTTTCCCGCCCGATAATTTTATAATTGTGCACGTCATTTGAGCGAGTGATTTCCGATATATTCACGCCATGGCTTCTTGATGGCGCCAATTCAGTGCCATCGAGTTATTTTAGTTGTTGATTACTCTCATTTCTCCTATAGGTTCAATGTGAGGGAGGGATATGTTGCAAACTCATGGATACTTGCCCCAAACGATGCCAATAATAGCGGCGTAATTGCTTCCGAGTGGAAAAGAGTCAATAACCATATCTATGCCCTGTCTACCTATCTCGTTCTCTCCAGCACTGATTTTCATATACTGCCATTTGTGTTTGTTAATGTATTTCTTTCCGAGTTTGCTTCTCTCTCTCTCTCTCTCTCTCTCTCTCTCTCTCTCCCTCTCTCTTTCCTTACTTTACGCGTTCCTCTGCTAATTATACGACATGTTATTTGTGTCATCATCATAGTCGGGAAGAGAGAGGGGGATGGCTTAATCAATTCCATCCATCCACCCTCACTGCCAAGTGGGAGACAGTGAGACCCGGCTCTCCAGCCACGCAGACAGACAGAGTGGACGAGAGAGTGCGGCGATGCGAGAGAGTCCAGGCTGGAGAGGGTGGCGAGAGAGTGGCAAATTCAATGTAGAGAGGGGAAGCTCAGCTTTGGAGGGCGAATTTGTTTATATCCAAAGGCTCTTTTGGAGACGTACGCACAGGATTCGTATCCCCATTTTTTCCCGATGAAAAATGTACTCTTCTCTCTCTATCCTCTCTCCTTCTTTATCCTATTCTCTCTTTATGTCTGTCTGTCTGTGTCTCTCTGTCTCCCTCTCCCTCCACTCTCTTTAGCGGCAAAGAAATCGGGCTTCCAGATTTGGACGGGCGGAGATTGATGGCGCACATTGAAATCGACAATGGCGCACTTCTTGTGTCTCCCGCCGTTCCCCCGTCCCTCCCGCTCTCGCACGATTACTCCCGGATTCCCTCGCAAGAACTCTTTCCCCCCTCTCTCTCCCTCTCTCCCTCTCTCCCTTTCTCTTTCTCCCCCCCTCTCTCCTCTCTCCTCTCTCTCTCTCTCTATCTAACTATCTCTCCTTCTCGCTTCCCCACCCCATCAAACTCATTTAATAGAGCGTCTCATCAGCCAACGTTGCACGGTCGGAGGGGCGGGTACATTCTTGCTGCTGTGTCATTAGGTCTTCTCTCTCTCTCTCTCTCTCTCTCTCTCTCTCTCTCTTTCTCTCTCTCTTTTTTTTATTCTCTGATCCATCATACTTGTCACGTCTTCTTCTTTTAGTTTCCTCTCCGTCTTGTGTTCCAATAATGAAGACGAACAGTGCATTCGTTGTTCCTGATTGCAACCAGACTCCGCCCCTCTAACCCCGCCCCAATCCCTTCGTAATAGATCTCACATCATCCGCGACAGAAAGAGCGCGGCTCACTTGCCGTCTGAGATTGCTAGTGAATGCATGCGACTTCGAGCGTCTGCGCGTCTGGCGCTCTCGCAGGTTCCCACACTCTCTCGTCACTCTCTCTCCGCCCTTCCTCGATTAACTCCACACTGGGAGAGAAGGGGCTGCCATTATAGATTCATTGGAGAGAGAGAGAGAGAGAGAGAGAGAGAGAGAGAGTAGTCTCCCTCTCTGAAGTGCACGTACATCGCGCGACGCGGCGTCGCGACTATTCGCGAGTCGCGGCGATTTGTCGCGTCACCTCGTCGTATGTAGTTTTCCTGTTTGCTAGCAGGGGCTGCATTCGAACCGACTCAACAACATGACCCCTACTACTCGACATTTATTCGTGCCAGTTTCAGTTTATCTCTTGTCGTTTGAATGTGATGTCTACATTGTTGACTCTGTGATTTTTTTATTGATGATCAGCATTTTTCATTGTGTAAAATGTGTTTGTTTCATCTCATTTCTCCCCTACTACCTACTACATGTTTGTCTATTTGTCTGTTTCCGCTGGGTCGAGTTCGTTTTCTAGGAAAATGAGAGTATGCATGGTTTGGTTGCCACGAATTTGCTTCTCAGATTTCACAAAAATCGCCCCGAGGCAATTTCCCCGTATTTCCTGTACACAAGCATATGATTGTGTACAGGAGGGTTATGTGTCACGTTATGAAAATAGGATTTGTTTCGTGAAAATGTGTAGGACAATTTGATTAACGTAATAGGAAATGCAACTTATATACGGTGTAAGACAATCACTTTTTATATTGCTTCTTCACAGGTTCAATGAGACAGACTCCGCCCACTTTGCGTCCGCCTTCTTTTGAGTGATAGCCGCCGCGACATATTGATACCTCGTAATCCACCGAATGTATTGACCTCTCCTCTCTTTCTGCCGCCGGTCTTTGTTTAAACCCACACTGCCTCGCGTCTCCATTCTGTTTATTTCTTGACTCTCAAAACATAGAAAGTACAGAACGGAAATGCTGTTGTTGAGTCAACATATCACCTCGAAAGTATCCTAGTACATGTGATTGATATACATCTCTATCCCCCTCTCTCTGTTTCTCCCTCCCTCTCTCTCTCTCTCTCTCTCTCTATCTGTCTCTCCCTTCCGCTCTCCCTCTCCCTTTCCCTTTGTCACATCAAACACACATACACACACCTCAGCTACCTGTCTCTCAATCAATCGCCGCCTCTGGCACTGACGACAACAGACAGTTGTCATAAATACGTGTACCCCTCTGTTCTCTCTCTCTCTTTCTCCCTCTCCTCTCCCTCTCCTCTCTCCCACTCTCACTCTCACTCTTGCTGACAGGCGCTTCTCTGCGCTCTCTCCGATCCGCGCACTCTCTCGCCACTCTCTCACTACCTCACACGCCGTCTGCTCACCCCAGCTTTTTTTTCGCATCTCTAATCGATCGCCGGCTGCTAATTTACATATTTCACCCTTTTCATATATTCATTTGTCGCGAATGTCAGTATCTCTGCGTCCCCTTCGTTTTTCTATAGAAGCAGGAGCGAGGAGGGGAGAGAAGGCATATCTGTCTGTCTGTTATTTCCTCTTTCTCTCTTCTCTCCATATCCATAGTCCATTATAGTGTAGCCACGCCGCACTCTCATACACTACAGTGCCGTAATTTGTTACCGTCCGACTTTCGCAATTGTATCACTTCTATCGCTGTGCACTTTTGAAATATCATCAGTGATATGTTTATTTTGAGATGTCATATGGAGTTGTTGAGGTTTGATTTGTAATTGCATGGTTTTTGTGATCCAGAAACATTCGGAAGACATCTAAAAAGTGCAAAGATAAGCTTCTATACATCACTGTCGCTCTTTCGATATGCTTTCTCTGCGCTTCTTGCCTCGGGCAATGATTAGGTGATAGCTGATCGCAGCAAAGGAATGAGTCAAAGGCGGAGAGACAGCTGTCATCTCTCTCTCTCTCTCTCTCTCTCTCTCTCTCTCTCTCTCTCTCGCTT
>CAWZYM010000076.1:380000-387500 GCA_963966185.1 Rhabditoides inermis | reverse complement strand
TATCTTTTCCTCTCTCTCCCTCCCTCCCTCCCTCTCTCTCTCTCTCTCTCTCTCTCTCTCTCTCCTCTCTTCTCTCCGTAACACACTCCGAGAGTGCCGTCCTCTGCAAATGCGATTCTGTGCCCCTTCGCGGCCTTCAGTGTGCTGTTTCACGTTGTATTATCGTCACCCCTCTCTTCTTTCTCCCCCCATCCCTCCATCCATCCATTCCTCATCGCCTTTTTATCATCTCCGCCAACCGCGAGTTGCACATTCGCCATTCTCATTGTCCTTCGCACACCTCATCACTCCTCCCCTCGCAGCTCTGCTCCAGATGACGTGGTAGAGCGGACGACGTCATCCGGTAGACGTGCGCGATGAAGACGGCCGTGTTCGGTGGTGGTGAGGGCGCGTCGTGCAGTCTGTCAGGGGACGCGTGTGCGCCTTCTCTCACCTTCACCCCGCCCGCCCAACTGGCTCCCCACCCGAGACGGAGTCAGGTCGGCAGCGGCAGCGGACCCACATCATACAGACCACACAGCAGACGGACCAGCCGCATGCAGAATGTGAGTGCTCTCTCTGATTTGATCCATGTGTGTTTTGATATGTTTGAATCGATTGTCTGGAAAAGGTGTAAAGGGTGGGGCAAAGGGGTGTAGAATTTCATATTGGGTGTTGGAGATAAGTGAGAGAGAGAGAGAGAGAGCGGGGTGAAAGGAGTGTTGAATGTTCAGAGGGGAGGGATTTGTGGTATACACCCAAAAATCCTCTTTTTTGCATTTTGTGATTTGTGGTGTTTTGCGCGCTGTCCTTTCAGGCACGAGTCTCTCTATTATCAGCTATTATTACATATTCACCGCAATTACCGTTTGTAGCCCCGAGAGAGAGAGAGAGAGAGAGAGAGAGAGAGAGGGGGGGGGGGAGAGAGAGAGGGCGTTTGGGACATAATGTCTCGCCATGTAGACAGCATTTCCTCTCTGTGTCGTCTAATTTCCATCCGTGTTGGTGTGTTGGTATGTGTGTATGTCGTCTATGTCGTCGTTGTCTGTTTTGTATGCAGCGCGCGCCTTCTCTCCATCTCCCTCCCTCTCTTCCTCTCTCTCCCTCCCTCTCTCCCTCTCTCTCTCTCTTCCTCTCTTCCTCTCTTTTCCGATCGATAGTAGACGTCGTCATCTTTAGTGGTCTTTTGTAGAGTGTTCTAATTGCAAAAGGACGACTGCCACCTTGGGGCGTCCAGTTCCTCTGCACTCCTATTCGCTCTGCTCCTTCTCCTTCTCCTTCTCCTTTTTCTATTCATCGCCTATGTTCCGCGGTTTATTTTGCTTTATCTCTACTCTAACTATAATAATAAAAAATAATCATAATAATCATAATAATCATAATAATAGCTAAATTGATTTATTTCTCACTATATATACTGTCTGTAACATGATGTCATTTGTCTTCTTTTTCCCCTAGCTCATCATTTTCTGCTCATTGCACCCCTTCTATACAATCTCTTTGAGTCGAACCGCGATTTCATTTGAGATATCCTCACCTCCGTATGCTAATTAGAGATAGGCAAAGCTGCCAGGCAGGTCTGTCGATATAATAGTTGGGGCGCCAGAGGTGACGCGTCGGACCCCGCCCACTCAGGCTCCGCCCCCCACCGGAAGGGAAGTCGATTACCCGATCGTAGGAGAGAGAGAGAGGACGAGAGAGCGGAATTAGCGCCACGTATTAGTAGGCGGTAATTCCACTGGGCGAATTGGCGACGACGAGGCGACGCGCTGTCCTGTCTGCGCCCTCCACCCATCCACACGCTCCATCGCCGCCGCCGCGTCTGCGCTCTCTCATATTCGCGCACTCTCTCTGGTGTACAGTATTCCCTGATCTACTCGCATCTACTATGTGATATGAGTACAGTTTATCAATCGGCGCGCGAAAAGAAGCCGACTCTCACTGTACTCGTATCGAACGGATACTTCAAGGTAATCATTTTGTTATGAGTTAGTAACATCTATTTTAATTATAACAATTGCATGCACTTCACAAAGAGTGAATTCCATTTTTCACAATTTTGTCTCTATCGTGTTATTTTCACACTCCCATTCACCCAAACTGTTGAGATACATACGTAGAAACCTGTGCTATGAGAAACGTTTCCTTTATCGTTTTGTTAATACATACATCACATCAACTATCTAGTTATCTAGTAACGTGATGTATGTATTAACTAAATTCAAGAATGACGTGTTGTGTGTATTATTTTCCAGCAATGGTTTTGAGGAGCATTTAGGGGCAAACACTTATAACAATGCTCAAAACGCAGCTATCTAGTGAATAGAGGAGATCTCTCTCCCTCCTCTATCTCCCCTCGCTCTCTATTTCCCTCCCTCTCTCCCTTCTCTCTCTCCCTCTCTCTCTCTCTCTTTCTCTACCAGGACCAGCCACAAAGTGTCGTTGTGTAAGGATAATGGAGCTACATATGCTGTTGAATAGCAGTGGAAGCCTGCGGGGCGAGAGAGAGAGAGAGAGAGAGAGAGAGAGAGAGAGTATGTGTTGATTTGTTGTGTGTTACCAGTTACCAGTTACGCCTAGAGTCAGTCTCAATCACGCAAGTTGTCGGGTCTTACATGTCCTCTTTTCTCCTCTTCTCCTCTCTTCCTCTTCTTCTTCTTTTCACTCTATTCACACACCGTCTCTTTTCTTTTCGATCGCATCGCGCCTCTCTTTTGAAGCATGCAAGTTGAAAGACCGAGTGCTGCTCCATCATTTGGAGAAGTCCTCCTCCTCCTCCTTCTCCTCCTTCTCCTCCTCCTCCTCCTCCCTGCTCCCTCTTCACTGCTCCATAAAGGACACTCATAATTACCACAGCCTCTCTCCTCCGTCTATATGTCGCCTTCATTCCCATTCTCAGTGTCTGCGTATGTATCCTCATGTATCGTGTTATTGACTGCACTCTCTCTCTCTCTCCCTCTGTCTCTCTCTTTCTCCCTCTCCCTCTCCCTCTCCCTCTCCCTCTCTCTCCCTCTCTCTCTCTCCCTCTTCCTCTCTCCCTCTCCCCACCACTCCTTCCTAATTGTGCTCTTTTTCGCGGCTAGTGAACCGCAAGAGACGCGAATCATATTTCCATCGTCGTGGCTTCTGCTTCTGCCACCAAGATCCATCTCGCGATCGCATGCCGACGCTTCTCTCTCTCTCTCCTCTCTCTCTCTCTCTCTCTCTCGCTCTCTCTCGCTCTCTCTCTTTCTCTCTCAAGGCGTGTTTGACTTGATAGGTGTGGATTTCGGGGGCACATACATGTGTATACCGGAAGGGGTTTCCGTATTTCCGGAATGTGCACACATACCTATGCCAATCCGACACAACACCCGACAATGCGTTGCACCGCCGGCGCCCAGCGCTCTTCATTACGTTCTCTCTCTCTCTCTCTTATCTCTCTCTCTCTCTCGCGTTCCATATCACTGTACTATTACTCATACAATCCGTGTTTCTCTTTTCCTCTTACATAAATAGGCTGACAGGATAGTCAGTCGTTCAATTTCCGCTCGCACCCAATCACTGCTTGCGAGTCGACCAATGGTTGTATGGTGTGTGTGGGGGGACGGCTCTCTTCCTCTGTCGCCGCCGATTACTGGTGAGGTGTTGTTGCGAATGCGGGTATGCGGCCAGTCCTTCTTCCCTGCTCGTTCATTCATACGCGATGGTCCCTTCCCTACTCACCCAGCTGCCTTCTTTCCTCTTCAATATGGCCCTCGCTCTCACCCGACCGCGCGCTTTCACGGTTTGTCTCTTTCTCTCCCACTCTCTTTCTCCCACTCTCTTTCTCTCTCACTCACCCCGTGTGGTCCGCGTAGGCGGAAGCGTTTACCTGCCCAGGTAGGGTATGAAGTATGTATGCGAGATGCGTGTCTTTGTGTGGCTGCGGCAAGGGAAGAATGGTTGCGCATGGGTGATGCTAGCGTGCCTGGCAACTGTCCTGCGGGTCGCGCCCCGACCCGCCACATTCCACTCAACCACCACGTCATCGCCACGTCTTCGCCTCATCCCGCGCGCGTCGTCTAAGATGGAGGTGAACAACAACAACGGAGAGCAGCGTCTCGCCACGTCGGCTCCTCTTCTCGCTGGAACCAAGGCTCCGATAGTCGCGGTATGCTTTACTATCACTGCTATCACTGATGAGTTACTTGTGAAGTCGTGCGTAAAAAAACCGTGCCGTAATTGATCGTCGACTGAATGGGGCGATGATTGGGATAGCCGATGCGACCCGGACTGTACTCTGCGTGCTCGCGCCATTGCCCCGAGGTGCTAAGCCCTCTCCCCCTCCCCCTCTTCCCCCTCTCCCCCCTCGACTGCAATCTGGCGACCGCCGGCTGCCTCTTCTCACCTAATGAGCCAACCTGCTCCTCCTCCTCCTCCTCCTCCTCCTCCTCCTTCTCTTTGGGGCGTGGTCAGCATTGTGTCTGTCGCATGTCCCTTCGGAGGGCGCAGCTCCGTCGCCTCCCGCCTGTATTCGAAGACGCCAGCAGCGAGGAAGACGATGACGACGAGGAGGTGAGGGTCCCTTTCCAATCATCCCCCGGGGTGGTGGTCCCTTCCCGGTCCGAGGGTGGTGGGTGTGGGTGTGAGCCGCTGCTTGAGTCGCTGTAGGGTTCCCCGTTTTGTCTACTGGGCCAATTAACGAGACGGAAGAGGGGGTTGTTGTGAGTGTGTAGCTGTAGTCTCTGCGAAGAAATGAGCCACACCGCTTGTATGCTGGTATGTTGTAGGACCGAGGGAGTGAGTGAGAGAGAGAGAGACATAGACAAAGACACAATCCAAACAATCTCTCTCACACACAAACCATGGAGGGAGTCTGTATATGGACATCGATCCAACACCCTCAATTCGCTATTTGTAATATCGGCACGCCCGAGCCTCCAGCGTACATATGTGGGGCAAACACACAGAGAGCCACCGACGAATCTCGAATCTTGATGCGACAATTTGAGGGTGAGAGGCAGAGAGACGGCGCGCAGTGAGAGAGTGAGAGAGAGAAAGAGAGAGGGAGAGAAAGGGAGAGAGAGGCAACACCTCTCTTTCTCTCCCTCTCTCCCTCTCTCTCTCTCTCTCTCTCTCTCTCTCTTCTAGCAGCAGAGGCGGTGTCTCGAGATTCGTCGAGTCTCATGCATAGAGAAAGGAACAACTAGGCGGGTATAGGAAGCGACTCATAGCAGCCACACACTCACAATCCCACACTCGCCTCCTCCTCCCTCCCCTCATATGCATTGGCTGATGAGGTGGTAGTGGCCGGCTCGCGGCATGCGTCGCTCCTCTCGCAACCGGGCCAGGCACGTGTCGTTCGAGCTTCAGAAGGGCGAGCCGGCGTGCACGCGGCGTCTGCTCTCGCCCTGCGCCTCGCAGTCGTCGTCGGGCCTTCCGATGCAGCGCAGCATCGCGTCCACGGCGTCTAGAAGGGCGTCGACGTTCGTGCGCCGGATGAGTATGGCGATTCCGTCGCTGTCCGGAGACCCCGTGCCCCTATCCGCGGTGAGTCAAACAGACAGGTGTAACTGAAAGGTGAGCCCAGGTGTTCATTACCTTTTTTGTTTTCCTGTAAATATCGCGTATGAGAGAACTGTGCCGAAATTAGAGCTTTGCCGAGAAAGAGTGTTGCTGCAACTGTAATCATGTAAGTAGTCGTTATCTTATAAGTAGTGCCTCCCTCTCTCCCTCCCTCTCTCCCTCCCTCTCTCCCTCCCTCTCTCCCTCTCTCTCCCTCTCTCTCCCTCTCTCTCTCTCCCTGGGAGGTCATGTGTACTGGCTAGTGTCACCTCGCCTCTGTCGCATCGCGCGGCTGCGTGTTGCAATGCGATTAGTGTCTTCCCTCTCTCTCCCTACATGGGCATGCCACCACACAAAGAGAGCGGGGCACTGTTCGCGCGCCTGCGCCCTCTCCACTCTCCACACACTCTCTCCCTCCCTCTCTACTATGTATCTCTCTCTGTCCACTATCCTCATTAGATCGAGATTCGCATGTGCTTCTGCTGCTCTTCTTATGTTTCAGTCGTCGAGGCCTTCGCGTCCCCGCACTCTATCCGAGTAGTCTCTTCATTTGCATATATCCCCCTCCCTCCCTTTATGAAGTACTCCTCTTCATCACTCGCCGCCGCCGCTATTGTTATTACGCCAGCTCGCGGATACTCACGCTTTTTCATACCACAAGCACTGCACCACTGCGTGTCTGCCTCGATTATCTCAAGCCGGCCGGGCGCCCGATTTCGGGCATAGAGAGAGAGAGAGAGCGAGAGAGAGAGAGAGAGAGAGAGAGAGAGAGAGAGAGAGCGAGAGAGAGAGAGAGAGAGAGAGAGAGAGAGAAGGTACACCCTGCCCTCTCTCACTCGATAGGCATCATCTAGCACACAGGTTTGCGCGTGATACAGCGTGTTCCTGGTTCTTTCTACAGCGCATTTTTTTTGCGAAATACGATTCTCTCCCTCTCTTTCTTTTTCTCTTTCTCTCTCTCTCCCTCTTTCTCTTCATCTCTCTCTCTCTCTCCTTCTCCCTTTTTCTTACTCTCTCATTAGTCAACACACATGGCGATCGAAGCGTGAATTATTTAACGCCCCTCTGTGTGGATGCCTCTCTTCTTTTATAGTTACCCTTGTTTCGTACCCTTGTCTTTTCCTTTTATCATCCCCCTACCTCCACCCCTCTCTCCCTCTCTGCTTCTCTGTCCCCTCTCTCTCCCTCTCTGCTTCTCTGTCCCCTCTCTCTCCCTCTCTGCTTCTCTGTCCCGTCTCTCTCCCTCTCTGCTTCTCTGTCCCCTCTCTCTCCCTCTCTGCTTCTCTGTCCCCTCTCTCTCCCTCTCTGCTTCTCTGTCCCGTCTCTCTCCCTCTCTGCTTCTCTGTCCCCTCTCTCTCCCTCTCTGCTTCTCTGTCCCCTCTCTCTCCCTCTCTGCTTCTCTGTCCCCTCTCTCTCCCTCTCTGCTTCTCTGTCCCCTCTCTCTCCCTCTCATCCATCACCCGTGTTCGGTGGCATTGTGTCATGATCGATGTGGACGAGGCAATTCATGTAGAGAGTCTGGGGTGTTAGCCCGTCCGACCCGTCTTTGTGGCTACGCTGCGTAGATGCCCACGCCTATCTCTGCGTCGCACCCCCGCGCTTGTACAATTGTTTTCGCCGAGCTTCTTCTACCACCGCGTGCCGTTAAACAATGAATATTCCTAGTCTTTCACTTTTTTTGGTTTCGCTTCGGCTTCCAGCATATACACTCCTCTGTCTCTCTCTCTCCCTCGACCCCTTCGGTTCGTTCTAATTGCAGGCAGCAGCGCCGAAAAATGAGAAACACAAGTATTCAGTAGAAAGAGGAGAGAGAGAGAGAGAGAGAGAGAGAGAGAGAGAGAGAGAGAGAAGGAGCCATTTGACGACTCGTTTTTCATGTACATCTAGATATAGCGTGACATCACCCGCGTCCGTCGTGCGCGCTCCGTTTACGGGCATAGGATTCACCTCTCTTCCCTCCCTGACATCATATGGTTCTATGACGTCACTGCGTCT